>CM029121.1:25910163-26090163 GCA_016859345.1 Istiophorus platypterus | reverse complement strand
TGTATAATATGAATATTAATGGTTAATAATTTTTGCAATTAAAGTTCAAAAGGAAATTAAAGGTCTATTTATCAGGTAAATTAATAGATTTTTCAGGTTTTTTATGGTTCTCAAGAAAATAATTACTCTATTTTCTATAGAAAAAAACACATGCTATTGTATTAAAGTGCATGGAGACAAAATTATTCAATGTACACAAGTGACTCAAAAAGGTTTATTTGGTGTTAGTCACTTTTCTTTGTTGGCATCACATTCGGAGTAAGCTATGCAACCGGTACCTTTTGTTTTGTACACAAACAGAAATAAAAGCATTAAGCAGTGTGTGTGTGTGTGTGTGTGTGTGTGTGGGCTTGTGTGTGTGTGTGTGTGTGTGTGTGGGCTTGTGTGTGTGTGTGTGTGTGTGTGTGTGTGTGTGTGTGTGTGTGTGTGTGTGTGTGTGGGCTTGTGTGTGTGTGTGTGGGCTTGTGTGTGTGTGTGTGCGTGTGTGTGTGTGTCCACCCCCCCACCTCACCGTCGTATTTGGCCAGAACGGCCTGGACGTCAGCGTAGTTCTGGAGCTCTAGCAGCGACTCCAGCAGGTTCTCGTGGATGTTGAACATACTGAGGAGAGGGAACTCCTTCATTAACTGGAAAACACACAACTGTTGTTACATGTAATACCGGGCAGGGGGCGACACATGCACAGTCAGCACACAACAGCGTTGGAACTACACTGTCCAGTTAAATATTTGTCATCTGAGTGAAAGTTGTACACGTGTTTGTTCTGAAAAAGGAAATCAAACTTAAACGTTTTCATTTGAAAAGAAATTAATTGAAAACACAACTTCCTGTAAGTCTGGTGCTTGTGTTTTTGTAGGTGTGTGTCTGTGTGTGTTTGTCTGTGAGCGTGCGTTTGTGTGTCCCGCTGGCAGGGTGTGTACTTACATCTCTCATCATTTTGACTGCTTCTCGTGTTCGGCCGAGCTTTCTGGAGCACATGGCCAATCTTCTCTTTATGTACACCAACACATTGGTGTCTCTTCCTGGTGGAGACACACACGCACACGCACATAACTCAACACCTGCAGATAAATTTAAATGTCATTTCATGTCATTATTATGAAATTCTAAGAATAATAACACAGTCTCTGCATCTCTGCAGCTGCAGATTAGATATTTACAAGTTATCGGACCGACAATCTCTCTGTAATCTGATATTCAAAATCTGATGACACGACCTGAGAAATAATTTGTGACAATAAGAAAATAAAGGAGGATTCTGTCTGTTAGCAGAGTGGATGCTGAGGTTCACACTCACTGTGCTGGGCTTCATATTGTGTACCGTGATGCTGGAGCTGCTGGCTGCGGCGATAGCAGCTCTCTCCGGCTTTTAGTGCCTGTTTAAACAACCGCTCGGCCTCCATGATGGTGGTGGCCTCCTCCTCGGCCAGGAGGATGTATGCTGTCGCACAGCTGTGGGAGGAAAGGAAGGAAGGGAGGAGGGGAGGAGGGGAGAAAAGGAGAGGAAGGAAGGGAGGAGGGGAGGAGGGGAGAAAAGGAGAGGAAGGAAAAGAGGAAAGAGGAAGAAAGAAGTGAGGACACGGGAAGAGATGAGAGGAATGGGGAGGGAAGAGGAAAGGAGAGGAAAGGAGGGGAGGGGAAGGGAGAAGAAAAAGAGAAAATGAGACGGAGGGGAGGAGAAGAAGGACCAGAGGGGGGAGAAGAGAGAAAAAAGGAGGAGAAGAGAGAGGAGAGGAAACAAGAATTAAGGAAACATGAGAGGATGAGAAGAGAGGTAGGAGGAGAAGGGAGGACAGAAAAGGAGAGGAAAGAAGCGAGAGGAGAGGAGAGGAAGGATTAGGGGGGAAAGGAGAGAAGGGAGGAGAGGAGAGGAGAAGAAAGGAGAGATGAAGAGAGGAGAGTGAGGAGAAGTAAGAAGAGGGGGAGAGGGGGTGGAGGAGGGAGGAGAAATGAAGAAAGGAAATTGGAGGGGGTTAGAGGAGAGGGGAAAAGGAGGGGGAGGAGGGGTTTTTTGTAGTAGGGAGGACATCAAGGAGTAGAAGATCAGATGATGAGGAGGAAACAGGGGGAGCAAGAGGCAGGAAGAAGAGAATAAAAAGGAGGAAGTTTAGGAAATGGGAGGAGGACAAACGGATCAAAAAGGACGAAGGACAAAGAGACAGAAGAGGAGTAGAAAAAAGGAGAAAAGAAGGAGAAGGGGATAAAAAAGGAGGGAGCAGAGGGAGGCGAAGGAAGAAAATATTTAGTCCCGATGCTTATTTATTGATTTCCATGTTTATTCTGAATATGCTTGTTTATGCTTTTTGTTGTTTTTTTTTCTTTTTTGTCAGGCAGAGAATTAGAAGTCAACTTCTCCCGACGTCCAACGTCTCAACGGCATGAAACCGCCGTCACACCCGTTAAGTCGACGCCGCTAAAAAATAAAAACTACTCCGCCGTGGAAACAAGTGGAGCTGCCAGGTCTCCACCCTGTGGACGACGGAGGCAGCACGGATGGAGACGGCAGCAACGGAGGCAGCCCGACGGAGGCAGCCCGATGGAAACACCCCGACGGAGGCAGCCCGACGGAAACACCGACGGAGACACCGACGGAGACACCGACGGAGACACTGACGGAGACACCAACGGGACTGTTCTGTGACGCATCGTCTTTCCAAACAAGGGAAAACCTAGAGTTCCCCTATTTTCCAATTTTACAGGACACTGAAGTCAACTGACCGAAAAGAGACAGTGTTTATTATAATTATTATTATTTATTTATTTTATTTAACTTTTTATAAATATATATATATATTATTTTGATTTTGGGACAAAATAAAAGTTGCGAGATCATTTTTCATGGAATTTCAAAATAAGAAAGACGTGAAAAAAGTTATAGAGTGGAAAAGCAAACTGGCGTCGGGTTGTAGGTGATGGAAAAAGGACTATTTATTTTAAAACAGCAAAGCAAAAATAATCTTTGTCCCCAGATGGTTGATTGTAGCAGTGGTTCCTAAGCTGAGGGTTGGGACACTCTAACGGGTCCCAGCGTGAATATGAGGGGTCACAAAATGGTTAAAGAGTCAAAAATAGCAAAAAAAAAAAAATTTTTTTGTTGTTTTTTTTAATTACTTATGGAATCTAAAAATCTGAAACTGACAAAAAACTTAAAGAACGGTCTTTGATTAAACTACTCATGCTTACAGCCATAGACTGTGATGAGAGGAAACAGATACCGTTTCATTTGAAAGGGTCACAATTAAAACTAAAAACAAATGACGTCGGTCTAAATAAGCGATTCACCATGAGACCTCAGTTTGACTGCGGCAGCTTGGGGCCTAAAGACGACCTGGTTAGGGCTCAACATCAGACAAAATCTGGCTCAGTTAAAACTGGACTGGGGGTGGTGGGGGGGCTGTTGTGGCGCCCTTGAAAAAGTTCCAGTTGAAACGCTCTGCTGAGTACATCGAACCTCATGACCGTGAGGCAGGTCATAGAATAATCAATCTGTGTTTTCTGGATGAATAAAAGCTTTAAGAGGATGATGAAACGCTGATGGGGCGTTTTTTCGATTTTGTTTTGACGGGTTCATTTTGTAAACTACCGATTTCACGTGTCATAAAACAAAAGCCTTGTTGTTACCGCCAGCAAAGAGGCTCTGTTTCCACCCCTGCTGTTGGTTTATCTGTTTGTTTGTTTGTCTGTCAGTAGGATTAGACAAAAACTACTGAACCTATTTGCACCGAACTTGCCGGAGGGATTGAGCACGGGCCAGGGAAGAACCTGTTAAATTCTGGGGAAGATCCAAATCATTTTCTATAAATTTAATATTTTTTCTATGAAGTATGCTGTTTGACATTGGCCTTATAAGCATGTCGGCAATCCTCCTGAGTGCATTTTCTAGTTTTCCTGGTTGTGAGCATTTTGATTATCACCACTATAAGCGCAGATATATGGACAAATACAGAAAAATTTATTTCATTTGTACTTTTGCTTTCTTGTATTAAGATGTCCCCTATTTAGAATGAGGACCTAAACTCTGTAAAACAAGGGTTATACAAGAGACGGAAAAGGGGAGAAAGAGGAAAATAATGAGGTGAACTCACTCTTCCAGCTCCAGAGCTTCATGTGCTGCGGAGATGCGAGCCTGTGGGTTCCTCTCTCTCCACGCCTTCTGCATGACTGCCACACACACACACACAAACATATTTACCAACGATGACCAAAGCACGCACGGTTTGGCGTATGTGCAAATGGTCACGCTCAGTCGTGGGTGTTGTTCTTACTGGCGTCGGCGGGCCGGAGGTGGTCCGAGTCACAGGTAAAGAAGGTCTGGTGGTCCTGTGCTGATAGGTTCATGTCGTAGTAGGTCAGCGGCTCCCGGCCCGTTACCCATGTATATCTGAACGCCAGCGTGGGGACAAAATGCGAGGCATTAGCAACAAGTTACTGAATGACGGCTCAAATGTACATGAAAACGGATAAAAGTGAGAGGCAGAGAGAATCAAAGACATGAGCAAATTTACTTGCTCGGATGTTAGATGTTCACATAATAAATATAAAGACTCAGGAGCTGTGAAGACTTAATGGGGAAAAATGTGCTTGGCGCCGATTGGCCAGAGCAAAGAGATGAAGCTCAGCATGTGGGTTGATAGGTGGAGAGAAAGAACGGGATAATTACAACATTAGAAATGGGAAAAAGTGGAAGATGACTCAGGGGGAGGGACGGGAGGCAGGAACATTAGAGAGGGAATAAAAGAGGACGGGATGACGGGAGAAAAGAGACAGATGGGGGAGGAAAGAAATAAAAAGAGATCTAAGAGGATAAATAGATGAGGGGGGTTGCAGAGATGAAGAGGAGGAAGGAGTTGATCGTGAATAAATGACGAGATGGTCGTAGGAGAAAATGAATGAAACAGAGGGAAACAGAGGATTAGGGGAGAGAAAATGAATGGACCGTATCTGAGGATGAGAAAAACACCAAGCGCATGACAGATTAGGAGAGAGAAAGGAATAAGAGAAGGGATAGAAAACAGAACAACAAACAGAGAGAGAGAGCAGGAACAGGAGGTAGGGGAGCGGAACCGACAAAGACTGATTATACAAACAAACGAGGAAGAAAAGGAAAGACAGCAGAGGACGAGAGCCCCGGTTGTCCCTAGGGAAGAACCGGAGAACCGGGGGGGGGGTTACGAGACGCAGGTAGCTCAGCCGCCGTCACTCACCGATTATACTCAGCTCCACGAAATAAATTCAGCGGATTCCTCCACACTTTGCATTCTGCAGAGAGGGAGGGGGGAGAGAGGGAGAGAGAGAGAGAGAGAGAGAACGACAGCGGTGGTGAGTGTCAAGGGCGAAGTTGACACCGATCCCCCCCCCCCATAAACTGACCTTCAGGATATTTTGGCATCTTCTACTTCTTTTTTTAATCCATGTCAAAGGT
The DNA here is from genome assembly GCA_016859345.1 of Istiophorus platypterus. NCBI lineage: Eukaryota > Metazoa > Chordata > Actinopteri > Istiophoriformes > Istiophoridae > Istiophorus > Istiophorus platypterus. The sequence continues at coordinate 26,084,741 of CM029121.1, read as the reverse complement.
CTCCAAATCTCTTGGAACACTTTGCTGGTGTATCCTGTTAACAGTGATTATTTGGGCTGCAACTAATTAAAATTTGAAATTTATATCTATTTATGTATTTTTTCATTAATAAAATTACAGAAAAAAGTAGGAAATGCCTTTCAAGAGCCCAAGGTCTTGTCTTCAAATAGCATGTTTGATCCAATCAAGAGTTTTCAAATATATTTTTTTTACAAGGATAGAAATTCAGAGATTCAGAAAATTGTCCCATTTGAGGAGCTTGAGCCAAATGAACAATGTTTATTTCACTTTGATGCATAAATTCAAACAATCATCATATTGATTAATCAGCTAATGACTTCGCCATCATTAATAACCTTCAAATTCAGCCATTGTCATGTCTAGATCAGTCAAGCGACTTCACTTGAAACTGACTTCTGCTGTAACAAAGAAAAATAATGTGCTATAACCTGCATTTCTTCAATGGAGGGATATACGGAGTAGATTATTAGTCAGAAAACTGGGGATTAGCACAGATGGAATAATTAAACTGCCTTTCTTCCCTCGATCACGGCTTGTTGATTTAATACAGCTCACATAATCCTATTAAATCGGAAGTTGTTTGGCTGAAAACAAAATCAAGCTGCATCGCGTTTCTTGCAAGAGTTTAACAACGGGATCCTTTGGGGAACTTGCAGAGATTAGACGGGTCGGGTAAGGTTATACGATACCTCATTACCATTTATACTTTAGATTTGATTACTTTGGCTCGCTGCTAATATGATTTTTTTATTGCATAAAAAATGTTGCTGTTGAAAAGCAGGCTGAGTCACTTGATGTATGCTGGATTACGGATGCATATGTAGGATAAATGTTCCAAAGTATCATCTGCGACGGAACCAAAGGCACAGAGGCACTAATTCAGCACGTTTCCTCCTCTGAAACGTATGAATTTCCATGGGGACGTTAATGCACATTCAACAGATTAACCAGGATCAAAGAGTCGCTGATGCAGGACAAGAGCCGCTGAGCAGATCTGACACCGAGTGACTCTGGAAACTACGGGACGGACTCGGATTCTCTTAGATCTGCTCCACTGTAGTTCAACAATCACTCTGTCAGTGTTCGGTTCTTGACTCCCATCCATCCATTCATTCATTCGCTTCCACTTATCCGGGGTTGGGTCACGGTAGCAGCAGGCTAAGCAGGGGACATCCCTCTCCGCAGCGCGGGAACGTTTTCCCAGTTCCTCCTGGGGGAATCCTGAGGCGTTCCTAGGCCACATGGGATATGTGCACTCTCCAGCAAGTCCTGGGTCTGCCCCCGGGCTCTCCTCCCAGTTGGAAGTGCCTGGAGAAACCTCCAAATGAAGGCGCCTTAATCAGACACCCAAACCACCTCAACTGGCTCCTTTCAACAGGAAGGTGAAGCAGCTTTACTCCGAGCTCCCCCCGGTTGTCTTAGCTCCTCACCAAATCCCTAAGGCTGAGCCCCAACACCCTACTGAGGAAACTACTTTCAGCCTCTCGTACCTGGAATCTCATTCTGCCGGTCAGAACCCAAGGGTCATGACCGTAGGTGAGGGTTGGAACGTGGATCCACTGGTAAATCAAAAGCTTTGCCTTCCCGACTCGGCTCCCTCTTCACCGTAACGACCCGGTACAACGTCTGCATTACTGCCGATGCCGTTTCAAGGTAAGTTGTGAAAAAGACCCCAAGATACTAAAAAAAAAAACTTCTTCCCCCGGGCAGCAACGCAACCCCGATCCGATCCGGCAGAGAACCACAGCCTCAGACTCGGACGCACTGACTCGGCTGCAAACTGACCCAGTGCATGTTGAGTTTTGGGGTCGCTTCATAATTTTTAGTAGTCTTCATTATTTTTATTATATAATTATCTTTATTATTTGCGGTTCAAATTATCATGAGCTGGAATGAGCTACAAACTTGGAACTTGGCCCAATAACTGAAAATGAAAAATGTGTTTTCCCAGGAAACATCCAGCTGACCAATAACTGGCTGAATGTACTTGTTTGCAAAAAACCCTCTCCGACCATAAAAGTCCACCTTGATGGCTTTTTATGGACTTTTTGGAAAAAAACACATTTCTGACATCTGTATATCATCACTGGATCAAACTTATCAAATGTTCATTAAAGCTTGCTGATATCTTATTTAGTTTCCAAGATATTATCCAATATACGTCACAAGAGGTCGGACTTAGCAGGAAAAGAAGCCATAACTCATTGTATCGTGGCGTCAATGAAGCAGGCAACTAAGGGGAAAAACTGTCCTCATTGTAATAATATTATAAAATAGTGAAAAATGTTCATCTTTATTCCCTGAAGCCCAAGATAACATATTCAGACTGGCTTTTGTGTCCCAACCAACAGGTAAAACTCCCTAAATGTTGAGTTTACCATCATAGATGACATAGATTTAAATTAAAGGCTCAACATCAATACTCACACTGGAGAAGCTGGTACAAGTGAATTTTTGGCATTTCTGCTTAAAAAAATTCTTGAATTAATCAAAACTATAAACAACTAATTTTCTGTCAATCGACTAATCAACACGTAATTTCAGCTGTAGAGTACTGGTTGGGTTCTGGGGAAAAATGAAACTGCCATGTATATTGTGGGGGTCAATAGGGGGCCCAGTTTTTGCCCTGGGCCCCCACCCCTACTCCTGCCCCCCCCAGGGACATGGCCTTGTGTATCAGCTCTTACCAGACACGCTTTGCCGATTGGAGTCAGCCTCTCCATTACTGGTGTTGGAGTTGCTGGGGGAGCTGCTGTCCACTCCGCCCAGCAGGGGGCGCAGGTGGCTCACGGACACCTGCTCTATGAAGGAGGTCCCATATTTCCTGAAATACCACCACTCAAATATCTGAGAAAGAAAGAAAGAAAGAAAGGGAAAGAGAATCTTTAATCCAACTGTGCATAGGACTTTAATTCTATGGAAGTTTAGCTGAAAACTTTTAATTAAAAAAAATGTGTTTCTCTTTTGCGCACACTTCTCTTCAGTGAGCATCTACTCTCAGTCTCTGTAGATGCAAATGAAGGTCTGCTAGACACTGTGGTAGTAAACCTGAAAGATTGGGCCTTTTTCCAATGATTTTTCAAATAAAAGAGAACAACAAGACAATTACTAGCTGAGAAAAATACCTTGTCAGCCAAAAAGGAAATAAAAAATAATAATAAGTGCTTAGCTGGTGGTTATTTCTCATATGCTTTTTACACATATTTATGATTTTAATCACTGTGGACTAAAACTGCTCAGCTGATTAAAACCGTCTGCATCAGTGAGTCACGGTCTTTTGGCATGGAGGCCTGGGAGCATGCTTCTCCAGAACTTTCCCCGCTGCCAACTTTAGCCGGAGAGGACGGACTTAATCAGTGAAACCTGCTGCTTCGACTAGATCGAGGAACCCGGCGGACTTCTGGGTCTAGGTTGGCTCAGGTCTGAGGACGAGCTCAGGTAGCAGAGCGGGTCATCCATTAACCTGACACTGAACTCCCAAGTGCTCCCGATAAGCAGGCTGGCGCCTTGCATGGCAGCTTAACTGTCATCTGTGTGTGTGTGTGTGTGTGTGTTTGGGTGAATGAGAGGCACTGTTAAAACACCTCTCAGCTCGTAAGGGCTGTTTGTACATCTACATCTCGCCCCTGTTCTGGGTTTCAGCTTCACTCTCATTTCCGCATTTTTCAAACTAAATTTTCAATGCACTGTTTTCAAATAACAAAACTCAAAACTCAAAATAGAAACAATAGAACCATTTAAACAATAAGTTTCAGTTCAGCTGTGGAGTTTCAGAAAACATAAAGTGAAAGCTCAGTATTGTGCAGAAGTTTTATGTCAGCCATGAAGATTTTTTATCTTATCCTTCATGTAATAGCATCAGGGAGGCATCAGATTGGTCCTAAATTCATTCTGCAACATGAAAACAAGCCCAAATAAGTAGTTAGACTCATTAGGAACCGTCTTCAGGAGCAAGAAGAACAAGGAGTCCTGCAGCAGGTGGTCTAGCCCCCCACAGAGACCTGATTCTCAGAGTCATGGACCCGGCCTGGTGTCCTGGTGTCCAGAAGACAGGAGACACTGAGACAGACTAAATCCACAGATGAACTGAGGCAGGGTCTCCACGATGCTCTGAATGACCTTCCTGCAAAATACCTTGAAAAACTGTACTGAGGAGAACTGTCGCTGGTTTTAGGGCGGGGGGGGGCACCTACTGCATGTACTGTTTCTTGTGTGAAGTTAATTGCAGAATAAAAACCATTCCCGGCCTTGTCTCTGAAAGCATCCTCACTTTGCAGCATCACAAGTTCCTTGAACCTTTGCACAGAACTGTCCATTAAAAAATCATCAACACATCCTTAAAATACCATCAAGTTGCTTCAGTGGAGCTCACTGCAGAGGACTGTAACTATGAATTTTAGAAGCATTGCTCAAGGTGTATGGGTGAAAAAAAAGACAAAAAGAGAAAAACGAGGCTTTGACAACATACTAATGAGAGAACCAGGTAAATGTATGTAGCAAGGCCAGTTTTCAGAAAACCTCAGGGTCATCTTCGACTCCGCATTGAATTTTTGAGAAACATATTAAGTCAGTTAAGTCACTTTTCTGCTTCTTCTCTCTGAACCATTCTCTCCTGCAACTACAACCACTCACCCATTATCCCCATCATCCATCTCTTCTCCTAGAAACGACTGTAATACGCTGTATTATGTAAAAGCATAAGTACAGCCTGTTAAAACTCGACTGCTAACCAAGACTCCACCGCGTTCTCATATCGACCCGGCGCCGGCCTCACCGCACCAGCCCCATGTTAAATTTAGGACCAAATTCTAAAATCCTCCCAGCTACTTTGAAGGCCTTGCACAACTCTGGACTACCGCACAGCGAGTCAGGGAATTACTGGCTGCACGTGGACCCACTCGGCCTCTCGGGTTGTCAGCGCTCAGGACGTGCGGTGGCCAAGCTTTTACTGTCCCAGCCTCCGGGCGTCGGAGTGGTATCCCACTAGAGTCAGGTCAGCCATGTCTGAGTGTTTCAAATCTCTGCTCAGGACCTACATTTTCTCAAAGGCTTTTTATTTTTTTCTTCCCTGCCCTTATTTATTTCTCTTTGTTTTTATTCTTTCAATCCTTTTTTTGGCTGTCTTTCATTGAATTATGCAATCAGTTGTTTTCACCCGCAGCTCATGAAATACTTTACAACCTCGGCTCTGAAAGGTGCCATATGAATAAAGGCTTACTTACTGGTTTTAATGAGAGATTTGGAGTTTTAATGTGATAACACCCAGATTACTGATGAGAGCCATTTTAATAGATGCCCAAACGGCCATCTGGCAAAAGCCACTATACTGTCAGCCTCCGCTCAAGAGAGAAAGCTATAACAAATTTTGATGGGGCAGGAACTGGAACTCTGCAGTGGAAATTTACCTAATTGGGACATAAACATCTACTCCAGTTACAGAGAAATTAAAAACCAGCAAAAAATTTTTTTTTTATAAAATGAATAAATAAATAAACATTGGCTTCCACATTTCTTAATCATCTCACAGAACATGTGCAAAAAGCTCACCACCATCCCTGAAGCAGCCTACACACATTGGCCAATAGCCCGCAAGGGAAGCGAGAGAGAGAGAGCAAGAGAGAGAGTTAATTAAGAGAGGAGCTATTTTAAAATGCAGACCAACCGCTGTTGCACAGTCGGCCGTCTCTGTGAAGAACGTGGAAGACAGATGAAATACCCACATAAGAAGGAGAAAGCAGTGCTAACGGTTCCGTTTCCTCCCTGCTTTGATGCTTTTTTGTCACGTTTTTATTCTGTTTATATTTGGATCCTGATGCAAGCGGGCGAGACTCTCGTTGCAGAGCTGGGAATGAGGGGTGGTTACAACACAACCAAAATCTCAGATATGCAATTATTTCCCGACATTTTCATTGTTTTGCCTTTTTTTTTGTAGAGTAGCTGAGGGAGAAGTGCCTATAAAGGCCGATGACTTGGAACAATTAAGTGCTACGATCAAATTAGCACGGTGTTTAATGCACAGAGAAGTAGAGCTCTTTAGATTTCTTTTTTCCACAAAACAACCCAAAATGTGCTCCCAGTAGTTTGACAGGGAATAAAATCATTTAAAAAAGCCAGGAGGATTTATAGTTAAGATACCAGAGGCTGCCATTTCTTTTTTTTTTTTTTTTCGGAGCTCATCTTACGTTGGACCTAATGAGTATGGATTTCCTCTCTGTTCAGCTCCTCATGGCCTCCGAGCCTGTGATTACAGCACCAACAAATTACATCTCGGGCTCATTAAGATGCCCGGGAGGCCACCTCTGAAAAATTAATCCTATGAATTAGGAAAGTCGAATAAGAGTGCAAGGTCATCAACCTTAAATTGTGTTGGGTTTTTTTTTTGTTTGTTTGTTTTTTGCATTTAGCTGATGCAAGCGGAGCAATGTGCAATGATGATAACAGTAGGAAGCTTAAAGCAGAGTACCTATCCGCCAAGAGTCGTACCTGATGCGTTTTAGTAGTTAGTGTGCCATTATTTTCAACAATCGATACCTTATCACTTGAAAAAATGTATTAGTATTGCTATGAAAATCAATACGAATATCATAAGTAGTTCCAGAACTGATACCAGCATCAGTTACAGTATAATTGGATTAAAAATTAAAGTAGTCTCTTACCAATATGAGTCCTGATATGAGGGAGGAAGTGCCCGTCAGAGCCACGTAAAACTTGGGCGTCAGGGTGTTGAGAAACATACTTACTGCAGAGGAGACACAAAGAACAGAAAGACAGACAGTGGGTTAGAACTTTCTATTAGATACTAGAAAATCTCTCTTCAACACCGAGGGGACAAAAGGGTGTTTTAAGAATCAAGTGCCTGATGTTCGTACAAAACTGGGACATGTCTACAGAGGAGGGCTGGCAAAGACTGCAAGAGAAAAGAAAAAAAAACATCAAAAAGAATCAAGATTCCAGGACAGTTGTTATTCTGAAACATGAAATAAAACGAAAAAAAAAAAAACCAAGCATGTCATCCGCGTAGAAGGGTTTGGCGTTTCCCAGAGAGCCCTGCTGCTCAGACGTGAGGCCACACGACACCAGGGGACGATGAGGAAGCTTTAACTACAGAAATGAGGGTTGACTGTGGCTAGAAAAACCACAGAAGGAAGCTGAACTTTAACAGTCAGCCTTCACAATAGTCACATGCAATTCACAAAATTTCATGATGCAAAAAAAAAAAAAAACCAACAAAAAAAACAGAAAAAAACAAAACACAAAAACACATAGCTCAAAAAATGTGATCTCATGGTTTTCAAAATCGTTGCCCGGGGAGCTGATTAAAGTAGAAACAGCTGTACAGTTAGCCAGCTTTGACTTGCTGGTGGTTCACTTTCCTAGCATGCTTTCTTCCCATCGGTTCTGCAAACAGCATCGGACTCTGGCCACCGCAGGGAGGCTACAGACTCCCAGAGCCTGCATGTTAATCTCACTGCCTGAACTGACGGCCAGTTGGGAGATAATGGTGTGTAACTACTACTCTAATCAGTGAGGGTGAGTTTGAGTCTCGTCAGCGCCGTCAGGGACTTTTAAATGTGTTAGATCTTAGTGCTTGCCATTAAAAAAAGATGCAGCGACAAGTTAAGAGCTGCAATTAGCAGTTTATTTGCTGAGCGACAGGAAATGAATCGGCAACTAATTTGATAATTGTGTAATTGTTTTGGTCAATTTTTCCACAGACATTCCAAAAAATTTGCTGGTCCCAGGCTTCTCAAATGTGATGATTAATACTTTGTCTGATATAAACAAAATATTTTCATGTTTTGGGATGTTGTCTGAATAAAACAACTGAATCTGTATAAATTCCCTTGGGCTGTGGGAAATTCTAGCAGGCATTTTTAAACGTGATTAAGCAAGTAAGCAATGACCTGCAGATTAATCTGTAATGAAAATAATTGTTAGTTGCAGCAGAGGAAGTTTTATCAGTTTACCTTCCAAATAAAAACATCACATCCCAAATGGAACGTAGCACAAAGTCAGGTTCCCATCTGGCGTATGTCCCGGTGCCAGTTCCATCAGATCCTGTGAACTGCCAAATTGTGACTCATGGATCTATAATAAATAAAGTCTCTAAATGATGATTGGATCCATGTTCCACACCAGGCATCAATTTTGATTACTGCACATTTTGGCCACAGATTAAATGCATTTTTGTTCTACCATCAAATGTATAGTTTATGTTATGGATTATTCGGAGATATTTTTGCACACTTAATGGTATTTTGGCAAGCTAGTTTCCGTTGAATGTGACTGACGGTGTTTATGATGTGATGCTAGCGATATGATTACATTTCAAGAGTTAAGCAACAGAACTGTCTCTGCCATCTGTTTTCAATTTCAAACATCTTTAAAATAATTTAAAAAAAATAATTACTGACTACAAAAACGACATGGTATTATGAGTCTTGACCTTTCCATTCATTGCCTGGGAACTGTTATTAGTTTAAAATATAACAACAATGGTTTGTTTTTCAGGCTGCAATTTCATCTTTGAAGAATTATGATCACAAAGCCCCACTATGTAGAGCTGGATGCGGGTACAGAGGTGCCTCCTTGAAAGACCGATTAGCCACAGAAATCTGAACCTTTAAGTGGAAAAAAAACCCCCAACAAGTTTATGTGACAAAGATCACAAAGAGGGGACAGCATCCGAAGAACGATCTATTTAGAAAGATTAACTTCTAACTGAACTGCAACACTCCCGAAAAAAAAAATCCTTTCATCTGGCGCTGCTCGGAAAAGCAAACCCAGAGGCTTCCGAAGAGCGACTGAAGCACTGCATGTTCAGTCTCTGGGCCGAAAAGATTCATTTATGTGGTCACATCTGAATAAGCGGTCTAGAAAACATGACTAAATCAAGCCAGATTGCATGTACTGGTTGACCTGTGTCACCACACACACAAATGCCAGCGGCGGCGCTGGTGGTGATTTTTATCATAACCAAAAGGAATGTCTGCCATAACTACGAAAATACACCACAGACGAGATGGAAGGAGAAAAAGAAAGAAAAGAAAATGTCTTGAATAACAAAGTGGGACATTCCACTGATGTTTGGTAACCTGCCAGAATGTACCATTAATTCTGCTGGTGGCTAGAGGTGACCCCCCCCCCCCGAATCCCCAACTCGCCTCCTGCATCTTGGCCAGTAGTTGAGGGATTCTGCAAGCTCTGCCGAAGGATGCTCGACTTGATAGGACCTTTTCCCTAGGAGTCACGTGGAGCGGGGAGGGTGGGACAAAGACCACACTCAGATGAACCCCAGCCTCATACACGCGCACACACACACACACACACACACACACACACACACACACACACACACACACACACACACACACACACTCTCACACTCTCACACACAGACACACAAGTAGAGAAACCAAGTGCAGCTGGATAGCTATTCATGGCCGTGAAGTGGAGGCTCTCGTCCTTGCAGAGAAAGGGTCTTTAAGATCGCCGCCTGGTGCAACGGGCCCGACAGCTGCCTGCCGGCCCGCGCTGATGAGAGGACACTCTGGCAACGGATCCTCTCGTCTTCATCGTAGCCAATAAATTCTGCCGTAATCGTTGGTGTATTCACATAAAAAAAAAATGTGGTAGGTTTGGGCGTGATCCAGAAGTCACAGATCTGATTTCCAAGAACAATTAAAGCTTTATAATATTCATTAAGATGGTTATGAAACAATTAGCCGGATTACTTCACGATATCCTGTTTTTCCTCTCTTTTCTACAATTTTAAGATTGATACCTATGTTTTTTTATTGAACCAATGGGCAGACAAAAGCAGCCATTCAAAAGTATCAATGTAGGAACATGTGATGGAGATTTTTCACAATTCAGAGACATTTTACAGGCTAGATATTAAATATTAAAAATACATGTATCAACAGATGAACTGACAATTAAATCATCTGTTAGTTGCAACCAGTTCACGAATCCCTCCCTAGTTAAGACGAATTCGCGATCAGAAACTAGATCCTCTCTCAACTTGTCCTGGAATGTCCTGGAATCCAGGCCACGCTGACAGAAATCATTTATCCTCCTTCGTGCCATTTAATTACACCAAGTTATGACATGAATTTCCCGTTTCGCAGATCAAATGAGCATCAAACTAAATTAAACTCAAATGTAATCAAGCCTCAATGCCGCACAATTACCTTCAGAATCAGAACGAGGAAGCCTGCTGCCAAATACGATGTCCAGGTGTCAGAGTTTAGAGTTTAGAGAGGTCGTCATGTGGGCAGAACGGGCAGAATGTTTTTGCAGGATGCATAAAGCTGTAAATTTACAATTGGGATAACAATTGATTTTTTTTTTTATCTGACCATCAAGGGATTTTCAGCGCTATCTAGAGACAATTTTACTGAACATGGACATAACGTCCCATGTTGCATAAAGATGACTAAATTACTTCTTTTTCTGGCTTCTTCCCTTTTTTAAAGGATGTTATTTTTTTTTTCTCAGCTATTTCCTAAAACCTGTCTTGCGCTTTACACCTCAAAGACTGAGTGATTCTGTTGAGCTTGTGCCATGTATAAACTAAGGTCACTGAGACGTGTCCCTGTTCCCTCTTCGTGTGCGGCTAACGAAGCCATCATTGAACAGGTGTCTAAAAAGGGGGAAAAAAAAATACCCAACGCTACTAGAAATGTACACATTCTTGAACACTATAACTAAGGGGGAGGAGGGGGAGTTGTACCTTGGGGCATTTTTCAGCAAATGTGACTTTTGTGTGTTAGAAAAAAATAAATAAATCAAAAAAATAATAATAAATAAATTAATAAAAAATCAGACCACTGATTGCAGCTAGCCCAGGTTCCAGTCAGTCCCTGTTTAACTGACACATATCTGGCCCTGCGCAACTAAAGGTCTTGAGCAACAACCTCACTTTCCTACGGCTCCGCATCGGCCGGAATTGCGCAACTAAGGTTTGAGTGCCTCGCTTAAAAGGGTGCCAATTTAACCAAAGGCCAGCGGGTTCAAACCACAAACCACGTGCGTCCGTGTGTCCTCCTTTCAATGACTAAGTCCTACATGCTCTGGATCACAGAAACACCTGCAGTAAGGCTACGTCTGATGATTCTTCTCATTACCAAATTCCTAATAATGCAAGTAGCGAAAAAACACCCGCTATATTTTTCCTCTCGTTCAAGGTGGCGTCTTCAGATGTCTTGTCCTGTCTGACCGACAGTCCAAAATGAAATGATATTGCATTTAAAATCATGTGGGACAAAGAAAAGCATTGAATCGTTGTGTTTGAGAAGCTAGAAAAAAAAAAAATATTTACACTTTTGCTTAAAAAAATGACAAACAATTTATGAGAGGAAATTAACTTACAAACTGAGCCCTGCATAAATCCAACTGCAATATTTTTCAACGGAGCACACTATTTCTCATTTTCAAATCTTCCATGCTGGGCGATGATTCTGGTTCTGGAACCGGTCGCCCTGTTTCTGTCGCCACTTTAGGTCCCCACCTCTCTGGGACGCTTCCAGCCAGAGAGCATGTCGGGATGGTAACGCCGTGAATCGTAGGGACAAACTCTGACAGACAGACTCAGGACTAAATGTCACCGGAGACAACAGGAGACGTGACCTTTTGCTGAGGAGGGGGACGGCTGACAGACCGCCGGCCTGACCGGAATCATAAAGGACATGCAACTAGACTTGTGTGAACACACGCGCACACGTTATAGCATCTAATCCCACTCGTAAATGGGTGGTAACACCCACACACAGATGTAAGTCCTTTAACAACAATAGAGACCAATTCAAAAGCCCATTTCATTATGTATTAAAGAAAAAACTTTTTAGTCATATAACTTCTAAAAAAAAGGCTGATAAATGTACTGCCTAAAAACAGACATACTAACTTTGATTGGCAAAACTGACATTTTAATTAAAAATTTGGATTAAAAATAACTTCAAGAACAAGTATTTTATATAGAATTTCAACTGCTGACCAACCATATACAGTGAAATCAAAAATTACTGGGGCAGGGACACATAATGTCAGCTCTGTCCCCCAGCACGCTGAATTTATAATAATGAACATAAGGTCCAAATGCAAACGCTCAGATATAATTTGAACATCTCTACATCCACATCAGATGAACCTTGTAGGACCTTTGGCCATTTAATCCCGAGAGCCACAGATATTGGAGAATCTAACACAAACTTAACTCATTTTTACTATATGAAAATCGTTTGCGACCGGTGGCTGAGGGATGTCTCCAACCCATACACACATCCGCAAATGCTTCTCTGCTGATGCTCCAACTGGCCAGTCACCGCATTCACATTACCTTTCTTGCTCATTCTGGGGGAATTTTGCCCTTGGCCTGGTCTTCAACAAGTAAAACTACAAGTTTTAGGACAGCTGCCCTCCTGTGGTGTTCTAAATTTAGCTAAAGGTCTTCCGATCCCACAGTGAAGAGCCTTAAACTCCCTAAAGGCTCTCAATAGTGATCATTTTTATCTTAAATCCACTGAGCTGGAATAGAGAGAAATGGGTAAAAGACATAGATCAAAAACATAAAGTCATATTTGCCCTGGAATAGCATATGACCATCCATGTTCATGTAGCACAGCAGCCAGGTCCAAGCCTCAATTCTGCAGCATCAGTGGAACAGCTGTCCTACATCTGGACAAGCACGTTTTGATGCAGTGGTTGAGTGTTACAGCTCTCACACAGAGCCTAAACATGTGTCCTACAGTGTCTTGGATGGGTTACAGAGTCTCACGAAAGGGCACTAAACTGAGTCGTGGGAGGAATTGGAGTATTTGATGGTTTTCTTTTTTTCCATGTCTCTCAGTTGCTGAGGGCACACGAGCGCCTACAGTCCATAAAATACTCATAAATTAACATCAGTATTCTCATTAGAAGCAACGTTTGAGTAAAATGAGCCAGAGTATTGAGCTCCTGCATCCTAACCTGAATCCTAAGTCAGTCTGCCGGAAATGTTTGCTGGCAGAGCCGTTTAGCGTGCCCGGCTCATAGCCCGGCTCATGAGGCTGGTCCTGACTGATGAAGGCTGCTAGCAAGCACCTGTCTGGGTCTAACTACCTCCGCTGACCTTTGAGTAAGACAGAGTGCAACCAGCATCTGTCACAACAGCAGCAGCTGATAAGCTAGTCGGTGTGAGTCTGGATACGGGTACTGTATTTACGCTGTGGTCTTTAAACCTATGTTTTTGAGTGGTTGTCAGTACATTTTTGTCCATGTGAGGGTTTGAAAAGCATCCATGTATCTGCAAGTCAATGTGTGCAACTGAAGAAGAAGTGGAATCTGAATTAAATGAACAACACTGACAGATTAATCACTTAAGTGCTGCATTCATACTTGGAAGAATTCATTACAAGGCTCTTGGACTCACCCACAAGAACAACAACAACAACAACAAACACTTTAGCTGCCAATTGTGCATTTAATAACATTTTGGGGTAATACCGGCACTTCTCGGTGCATGCTCCTCAAGCTTATCTTTAACAGAAGAAGGAAATACACAAGGGCCCAAGGAGAGTGTGAGATAAAGGACTTACTCAACAGCTCGCATTTTAAATTCTGGAAATCTGTTTGGTAGAAGTTGTTCCAAACAACGGATGTAGAGCCGAACTCATACTATTTCCCTCGTGTACAGAAACACAGAGAGGATCTAAGAAGTACCAGCAAAACCTAAACTTTGCCAGAAAAACTTCTAATAAAAGACAAGATTCGTAACAGATGAACCTAAGATTAACTTATACGAGGACGATGGGAAGAGAAGAGTATGGAGAAGGCTCATGATCCAAAGCCACCACATCATCTGTCAGACGTGGTGGAGGCAGTGTTATGGTATGGGCATGTATGGCTGCCAACAGAACTGGGTCACTGTAGTTTATTGAATATGTGACTGTTGATAGAAGCAGCAGGATAAATCCTGAAGCTTATAGGGCTCTACTGTCTGCTCAGCTTCGGCCAGATGCTGCAAAACTGCAGAATGGCGCTTTACATAAAAGATGGATAATGACCTGAAACATACTGCAAATGCAACCCAAGAGCCTCTCAGGGCAGAGAAATGGAATACTTTCAATGGCCAAGTCAGTCAGCTGACCTCAACCCAACTGAGAATGCCTTTTACTTCCTGAAGACAAGACTGAGGCCAGAAAGAGCCACAAAAAAGTAGCAACTGAAGGAGGCTGCAGTAAAAGGCCTGGCAAAGCATCTCAGGGGAGGAAACTAGGCATTTGGTGACGTCTTTTGGTTCAAGACCTCAAGCAGTCATTGGCTGCCAAGAATTTTAATCCAAGTATCAAAAATAATCCTTATGTTTATAATTATCTTGGTTAGTCCAATTACTTTGGAGCCTCTGAAAATACATGAAATTGTAGCTGAACATCTAAACTTCAATCACATCTTAATGGCTTAGTTTCAAATCCACAGGCAACTGATGGACATGCACTAAAATCTTCACGTGTTCAATAAAAAAAGTTGACAGAGTATCCTAGCTTAGACAAGTTCACCTGGTGTTTTTGGAAGACATGCCATGTTTGGTTTTTGAGCTCTTGCATCTACACTGAACTTAACATGGTGTCAATTAGTTTGGAGCCAGCTGTTAAAGGTAAATGTTCAGTTAACATTCAGTAAACATTAAACGAGTGAGACGTAGCTGTCTCCATTAGGTTTAAGCAAGTTCAAAGTTCTGAAAACACGTGGGGTGTTTTCAACTCAGGTAGTCTGTCCCTCCGGCTACCTAAAATAATGAATTAATCCTTAAAAAACAATTGATGCTACGATTTTCTCCTTATGAAATTAACACTGACAATTGTCCAACCACTGAGAATTGGGTCAGACAAGAGCATATCAAACAACAGCGTTAAGAGGTAAAATGGGACGCACCTTAGCAAAATAAAGTGTAAGGGAAAATGTAATATATCAGTTTTTCCTTTTTAAAAACTTAGCAAAACATTTCTAAAAACATTTCTCCTTGCAATTATTTGGCATTGAATGTAGATTGATGAGGGGAGAAAATGAATTTAGCATTTAAGGCAGCAAAATGTTAAAAAAAAAAGAAAAAAAAACGAAAGAAAGACAAAAAAATGTGAAAGGGCCTGAAAACTTTCTGAATGAGCTGTAGATCGAGAATTGATAGTCAACCACCAGAAACTAACAGAGGCCGATATAAAAAAATAATGATTGTCTCCGCTTTGTTGTCTCTGCTTTTAAGTGTTTGTATTTGATTTTCAACGAGAGAATATTATCCTTAATTTGCATAATTGCTCCAAAATTCTCATCCTCAATGAGATACCGGAAAGTGTAGTAACTTCATCTTCGCTGGCTGTGTGGTGAATACGCCTTTTATTCATTTTATTGATTTATCAATTTTGTATTGGGTTTAAATTTTGTGTCTGGCCAATCGCAACATAATATGACCGTTATCTGAGATCTGCTCTCTTCATCTTTTAGCGATCACTGTTTCCGCAATTTTGTTCGCGTTCTCAATGTCTGTGATGCATTTCAAATTAAATGACAATGGAAGAGCAGCTTTGCGGAGCCCCAAAATGCTTTGGCATTATCATTATCATTTTCATTTCATATCAATAAAAGCAACTGGAAAAGAAAGGGAGGGGGAGAAATTCTGTTATTAATTTTCTTTGCTGATAGAAAAGACAGTTCTGTGGCTGCATTTACTTCCAAATTACAGACTTAGACATTATGTGGGACGCTGCAAAGGTCTGACACAATCTGTCAAACAACCTTTTATTTTTTAATTACTTTCCATAACCACAGAGAATAAAAGGAAAACAAACACATGGGACATCAACAGAAAATAAATATGCGGACTGAATGCGGCTCCCTCTCCTTACTTCTGTGTAAACACAGATATGAGCCACAGCCAGTGTATCCCTCACACTAACAAAGATATACTACTAAGACAGAAAGAGGCAATCAAATCACACTCTCCCACACTCTCCCACACACACACACACACACACACACACAGTCAGCAGGCCTTCACCCACGCGCTGAGCAAACCGTCCACTTCATGAATATCAATACAAAACATACAGGGCCACCTGCTGTACACAATACAGAGGCCATTTGCAAGGGAAAAGATCAGAAACCGAGCAACTGCACGGTCCCTGGCTATGCACAGCGGCGGACCAAATGAAGCCAGCGCATTACTCACCCTCCATTCCACCGAAACACCCACTACAGCCCCCGACACACACACTGACAAGGCCTTTTAAAGAAAAATTATCTTTGGCTAAGAGAAAATGAAAGTGGGATTTTTCTCCCCCTCTCTTCCACCAAAGTTGTGTTTCTTTCTCCAATGGTGTGTCCCACATTCATACAGCACAATCTGAACAGCAGTAGCAAGGCGTCTTTCATAGAGCACATTTACTAGTGGTTGGGTGGGGGGCTGGGGGCTGGGGGGCTGGGGGGCTGGGGGCTGGGGGGCACGGTTTGTTTTTTCAGGATTGGCTGCCGTCTGTGAGTGACGGCGAGCCGACACAATTGTGAGCCTGCTCTGTCCTGCTCTCCCCTCTGGTAACCCAGCAGAATCTGTACCGGGGAAGGAAGGGGAGGGGAGGGGGGGGTTGTCTGTAGATACCAGTCCAGCCAATCAATAACATGGATTTTAATGAAGGGGGAGCGGGGGTGGGGTGCTCCTTAGCCTCCTCCTGCAGGGGTAACCATGACAACCCCCTAAATGACCCTACAGGAGAATGGATGAGGGAGGCTGCTCGGTGCAGATCCACAGATAGCCGAAGGCTCTGTCCTTCAGCCCTGTGATCACTCAAATAATTTAATATCTTTTATTCATCCAGAGAGACTTCCTGAGAACCTGTTCTGATTTTAATCAACAGCTATTTGACACTAATAGATCCATAGCATCTAACCAGTCTCACGCCAGTCTCCCGGTCGGCCAGTTCAGCGGAATAACTGGGGGTTAAGTGCCTTGCTCTCCAGCCCCTCGGCAGCAGTTTTTCTTTGTTTTGTTTTTTTTAGGAGAGGGGGAAACAACAACACATTTTCCTTCACCCAAAACAGAATTTCCCCACTTGATCCACTGATTAGACGAGTGACCTCCCGGTCACAAGGGCGCTCTGCTTTTTTTCCTCCACTGAGATACCAGAGACGGAGGATGGAGGAGAGCCCGGTGGAATTAAATGGCTGACAAGGTTAGCCGTAGTTCTACGTTAGCGTTCCGAACATGATGATGACGGATGCAGTGATTTCCCTCTACGAGATCCCGCCGAAGTGATTCGATTACTGCCGCACCTCCTTGAAGATACACAAAAGGGGAATTATCATGCGAGCAGCCCTCGCCAATGGGCCTGTGAACGCACTCCTCTTCTGGAGGAGCACGGGCATCAACGCCCTGAAGGGGAGGCGAAGTCAAACCTGAGCCTCAATTTTAGAGTAGAAATCAAGAATCAGATGAAGGAGATCAAATAGATTTTGGAAGAGAGGGCCCAGAAATTATAAATAATAGCGAGCGGCCATTACTGTTTTGTCAAATGTGAGATTATCCCTCCAACGCGCCGGTTAAGGCTGCCTAAATCCAGGTGTTTACAATTACAGCCAGACTGGAGATCAAACATGCAGTCATACAGCTGTTGCATTAACAGCTGAACAGAGGCGTCTGGAGGGTGCAAACGCCGACAGGACAGAATTAAAACAGCGTGAAATTGGTGTCAAACTGTCGAATTATCATCTCAGCAATCACGCGGCTGAGAAATTAGGCGTTTTCAACAAAGAGGTTTTCAAGTCACAAGCTTCCCCTTCATGGCCTTTCCCCACTAAGATCCTCTGTTAAATACTCTCCAGGCCAACGGATCAGTATCAGCCAAATGATGTTCCGTCCGTAAAATGTGGCCCTGCGGTGTTAATCATTTTTTCTAGCTCATCCTGCAATCTACCCCCCCCCCCCCAAGAAAAAAAAACTCCCTTTTCATGAGTGGCCAAGCACAAATAATGATAATGGCTGAGGGAGCGTGCCAAGAACAGTGACGTTTTTCATTCCTTACCTCACCCTTCAAAAGCAGAGGGTCCAACTGACACCGGTCCTGTTCAGTCTGGTGGTTTATGGGGTGAGCCACAGAAGTTTGCTTACCTGGGATCAATGCTAATGTCAGGCCTCTGTGTTATTGGGGGAACAGGGGATGTTACAGCCATCAAGGATGGCTCTGGGCTTTCTACTGGTCAACCAACATTGGGTTTTTGTGCTCCAAAAATTCCATTCTTAAAAATTGAACATTTTAACACCAAACAATCCTATGTCCTGTGATTAAAATGTGGAGCTATATAAAAAAAAAAAAATTAAGTACTCTCAAAGAAATTTAACAATTTCCACAAAAGCGAAGTGAGTGCGCTGAGATTGAAACCTGGACCAGCAGAACGACCTCACTTCCCCCCGGTTCTGGCTGAGGCTACGATCAGTAAAACCGGAGAGTCTCGGCTCTGTTGCTGTTGGCAAGGGCCGCACGCCGCTGAAGTTATGGATGGCAGCCGCCAACAGCCTGGGAAACGGGCCTGCCTGGTCGCTGAATGGTTTCACAACCGCCCCCAGGTCCTTATATGGAGATGCTAAATGCCAGTAAAAATGACTGCAGATGATGGAGAAACCAGTTTCCAGGTTTTTCTATTAAAAATTGCTGAGTTCGGAGCCTGAACACTGTTGGTTATAACTAATGTTACAGGACTGAACGGCTATGAATGATTTGGGCAACAGGCAATCATCAAAAAAAAATAAAAAATATTTACAAATAAAGCCCTGTTTTGTTTTGTTTTTTGAGAAGCAAACATTTACATTGAATCATATATAATAGATAAATAAATTAACCATTGCTAGAGGGGCTGCACAGTTTCCTTCTCCAATGTTTCACAATGACAAACACTGATGGTTTGAGAAAGCAGAACTAATCCACTGATAAGACAGCAGGTACATTTTGTTCATCGCTTTTTTGAAGACCAGCTCCACAGTCGAAGTCTCTACCACAACCAGCTGACTGGTAGCTGAATGGTATCGGTCACACGGTTTCTCCTGAAGAAAAGGACAAACAGGCTCTTCACTCTAGTATATACATCTGGGGCTAGATATATAAACAATGTGTAGCGCAAAAACCATGCATACGCCGTTTTATTCTTTTTATTTAATTTTGAGCATTGACTCCCTGTAAGTCATCCTTTATTTCATCCTCAACTGTGAGGTGGCCTTTTCTTTTTAAAAAGTCAACACAGGCGCTATAAAATTAGTCTCTGATCTTCTTTAGGCGTTTAATAATGACGGTTAAGATACTACAGCCCTGACAGTTCACGGATACGAGGGATCAATTAGTGGTGCAGGCACTTTAAAAAGCCACAGCCGCGTGTAACAGTCATTCATAACGACATCTGTTCAGTGCCGTTGCAAAGCCTCGCCGATGCAACGCAGTCAGTGAAACTGCACTTCATGTCGCAGGCGGAGTGTGTACAGGTATCGTTGCTTTTAAAATTTGTGATGTTTTGGACAAATCATTATTACATATTATTAGTATTACACAATTAAGGCCAATCCAGTCGTACCTCGGGAAACTGACCACTTATCTCATTTTCAAAGTCAAATTTGTGCAGTGCTGCCATTTTGGCGAACGCACCATCTAGTGTTTGTAAGCCCATAGTATGGATCCCCCCCGATCAGAATAGAAACTCCGAATCCCAGCAGTGGTGGTGACCAAGTGACAGTTTCACAACCAGTTAACAGTTCCCTTAAAGATTCAATTCTTAATGTGTAGCAGTGTGTATGAGCTTTATGGCAAGGTGCTTCCATATCTTTCATATGTTTGGTTATGATTTAGGGTCAGAGGTCATGATCCTACATGAGAATACGTTCGTGTCTCTTCCATGGGAGACGAGAGAAAGTCCTTAGTGAGGATCATTTATCAGGGGGGAAAAAAAAATTTCTTTCTGGACTGTTCAACTTCCCGGCACTTTATGAGCTTTGGGGACAAAAATAGCAGAAGTCAGCAGTCACCACAGAAACCCGATCGCTCTGCCGTTTTTACCGTTCTTAGAGGGGTTGCCACGGCAACCCAGACAGCCGGCTGCTGTCAGGGTTGCTGTTTGGCTTTTATCAAACGGCTATTTTTCGGAACAGGCACCTTATTCTACCTTGTGGGGAAAATCAACAGCGGAAAAATAAATAAACAATTAATTTGAAAAAAAAAATCCCACACAAACACACGACCCGGAGGTTCCTCCTCAGCAAGGCCTTTCCAAGTGGCTTATCGCAAGATTTAAAAGATTATGTTATCTTTGTTGGGCAACATATAATCCAGAATAATATCCATCTTGAAAAAACAACAACATAATGGCCACTGATGAAATAGCACTTACACAATGCTCGAGTGATATGACTAAAGCATGGCCCACAGCAACCCTCCCACGATCAAACAACATGCCTCCATTTGCCAATTGCAGCCCTGAGCTCATCCTTGTCAGAAGGCGTACTGTTGGCAGTCTAGTATTAATCTCGCGCAGAAACAGCCTGGTATACAGTCAGTGCAGCTTTCAGATTTCTGCTGGTACATGCAGATTAGCGTCCCCCTGTTTCAGGATGGGGACACTAGGAGACTTTGGCAATCCTTATTGATCTGGTCATTGCATTGCATCACATGTGTTAAAGTTGGATATTAGTGATTACTTAGGCTCCAAACGGTAAATATGCTCTCATCTGATGATCAAATGATGTAACTGATATAATCCTGCTGTCGTCAGGAGGCATAATCACGCAGGAAGTCAGGCAAACTGATGTATAGCACATTCAGAAAGTATTCAGACCCCTTCACTTTCTTCACATTGTGTTATGTTGAAGCCTTGTGCTAAGAAAAAATTTTAAATTCACACTCAATGCTGCATAAAAACAAAGCAAAAGAAGAATTTTAGAATTTTTTAAAATTTTTAAAAATAAAATATCTAATTAACAAAAGTATTTAGATGAGGTGAGGTTGAAGGAAATGCCTGCAGAGCTCAGAGACTGACTACAAATAAATAAATAAATAAATAAATAAATAAATAAAATCGTTGAAGGTACCCAAGAACACAAAGGTCTCCATAATTATTATTATTAGGCCTGAAAGAAGGGGACTCTTCCAAGAACTGGCCGCCCAGACAAACTGCAATCAGGGGAGATGAGCCTTGGTAAGAGAGGTGACCAAGGCCTGGAGGAACCTGGCTGAGCTCCAGTTAAAATATCCTGAAGGTCAACTATCACTGCAACACTCCACCAAGCTGGGCTTTATGGCAGATTGATCAGATAGAAGCTTCGCCTCAGTAAAAAGCATATGAAAGCTGCTTGGAGTTGAGTCTTTATGTGCTTTGTTGCAGACTGTGAGAAACAAGATTCTCTGGTCAGATAAAAACATGGTGGTGCTGTTTGGCCTCAAATTCAAGGCGTCAGGTCTGGAGGAAACCAGACACCACACATCACCTGTCCAGTACCATCCCAGTGGGTTTTCAGCAGCAGGGACTGGGAGACTGGTCATGGTTGAGGGGAAAGCTGAACGGAGCAAAGTACAGAGACATCCTCAATGAAAACCTGGTCCAGAGCGCTGACCTCCAACTTCCAACAGGACAATGACCGTAAGCACAAAGCCAAGAAAATGCAGGAGGGATTCAGGGACGACTGTTTGAATGTCCTCGAGCGGCCCAGCCAGACCTCTGACCGGAACCCACTAGAACGTCTCATCTCTGGAGAGACCTGAAAATGTCTGTCCAGCGATGGCCCCCATCCAACCTGACAGTGATTGAGAGGATCTCTAGAGAGGAACAACAGAAAATCCCTAAATCCAGATGTACAAGGCTCGTCAGGACAAACCCAAGAAGACTCGTGGCTGTTATCGCTGCCAAAGGTGCAGCTGAGTAAAAGTTCCAAGTAAAAGGTCAATGTGATATTTCATTTTTTCCTTTTTAATTAATTTGAAACAATTTTTTTAAATTCTGTTTTTTGCTTTGTCAGTTTTTGGAATTGACTGTAGATTGATGAGGAAAAAATTAATTCAAACAATTTTAGAATAATGCTGCAACATAACAATATGTGAAGAAAGTGAAGGGGTCTGAATAATTTCTGAATGCTCTGTAGATCAGTATTAATATAGGCATGTCAATGGAACATGGTTATGGATCAATATGGGCTGAGAAAATTAAACCATATGTTAGTTATTACATTATTTATACTGGTTTGGAGGAGAGATACGGTCAGAACAGCAGGACCATTTACAGTAGAGCTAAAGATAAACCAGACTCAAAAACTGACATTTACTGCAGGACAGAGACCCCAGACTGTTAACCCATGCCACTCTCTAATAAAGGCCCCAGAAATACATAATGCTCTGTATGTTTACAGTGGCTCTGATGTATATTTGAGTACATTAATGTAGTTCAGACTGATCCTATAAATTTCATCACAAAAGCTGCTAATTTTTTCAAGCTGAACCCCAAATCATAATTTGGAAAACAACCCCAGAGACATACTAGACAAAGTCTAGAGAATCTTAAAAAGTCCAGGGCGTGGGAAGGCTGCGGAGAAACCTGGAGGACTTGGGGGTTTAAAACCGCTGTCTTCATACGTGTCTGCCATGCTGAACTGTTTCTATAAAAGACAAACCGCTGGGAGTTCCAAGCGAGACGTTTTAAAACGAACCCCGCCTGCTCACTCTAGCAAGGTCAACAAACTATTATATTAATGAGCAACCAGGAGAAAAACTTTGCAAAGCCCTTTTGCTTATTTTCATTCATTCTTGTGCTGTTTTTTTCCCAATGTACGTGTGCACCGCTTAGGGGGACGCGAGAAGTATCAATGAAGCGAGTGGGGTCCGGTCAGCCCGCCGTTCTGGCCCGAGTGTGATGTGCGATTTTCAAACCCACACACAAGAACTGGCCTCGGGCCACGTTTATCCCCGTCGGCGCTGTGCGGTCCTAGGTGGATGCGTGCAACCCGCAGTGACGCCAAGAAAAAGAGCGCCGTGTCACCATCGCCCCTTAAGTCCACATCAATGATAGTGACATCTGTTCCTCTAAGACAATCTGACATTGGGGGGCAATAAATAAATAAATAAATTAAAAAAAAAAAAAAAAAAAAAAAATCAATGGCCCCGAGGCTGCAGCTCTGAATAAATAGGCTGAGGTGCATTTAATTTTAACTCCAAGCTGCCGGTATGAATCCCTGCTGAAGTTTTTGCGAATGTTATTCACTTCCTATCACATCTTTACTAATGACAAAGCTTAAAAAGACTTAAAAAGAAAGAAATCAATGAACCACTCGGGCAGAAATAAAATCTCGTACTACAAAAAGGACACCATGAGCGCAGACCTCCATTCTGAAAGAGCGTGGACTTATAATACAACCACTGAGTCGTCCATTTCTTCCCCATTATGCCGGACAGTGCACAGGCCAGAGGAGGAGGAAGGCGAGATGGGGAACGCAGCAGCCATTCCCCCGAACCTGGTGGGCCGATAAGAGCGACGGGGGATCGGAAGGTGGCAGCGCAACGGCCTGTCTCTGCGTGAGTGCCTCAGCGTGTGACGAGGTAAATTGCATTCGCCTGAGAAGTGTGTGAAGTGGATGATGTGGGGGGGGTGTTTGGTGAGGTGTGTTTAAGTCCGGCTGCCTGCTGAAAACGGAGGAAAAAAAAGGGCTAATGAAGGGCCGCTCTTTAAAAGGTAATAAACACTTAATAAAACCGAGGGAGACATGGCTTCCAAAGAGGCCTTCAGAATATTAAGGCTCAACTTTTAGACGTTCAATCTCTAATCGAAATACAGAAGTAAGTACCACATGTTTATTTACATTTGTGCTACTATTATAAAGTAATATTCCCTCTTGTTCAAATGGCAAATAAGAATTTAATCGGAGTAAACCAATGGGATCTGCATTTTGTTTTGTCTCTCGCTGAAGAGGATAAACACATTGGAAGTGATTTTCCTGGCTTTTCGCTCCCTTCGCCATCTGCCATTATGAGAAAAAAAAGGGAGGGGGGCAGAGTCGGAGCCAGGAAAGCCATTCGGAAAATTTCCCACCAAAACCAGAACACTGACCCACAACGTCGGATCCTGTGCAGGGGTTGATAAGGGGCTGATGCGTTGTTTTATTTTTTGTTTTTTAATTGACAGTTTGGCAATGGGCTGTTCAAGTAGTTATACTAATTTCTCAGAGATAATGTGGTTATGGCCTCTTTTAAGGCACTGTAATATATACATACATATACATACACATATACATACATATACACACACATATACATACATATACACACATATACATACATATACACACATATACACACACACACATACATATACACACACACACATATATATATATATATATATATATATATATATATATATATATATATATATATATATATATATATACACACACACACACACACACACACACACACACACACACACACACACTCATACATATATGCATACACATATACATATACACATATATATATCCAGTATATCTCTGTGTGGCAAAAGCTGTCGACAGGACTTGCATAAAGACTCCAAATCAAGTGACTGGCTTGACCCACGCGACTGTGATGATGGATAAATCATCAAGATTTTAACCTTTGAAGAGCCTTTGCAGAAGTTAAACATAAAAAGGATAAAAGTCTCATATGCGGTAAAAAAAACAACAAGAGTTACAGCAGATCAGCAGCTCACACAATATCTCCTAATCAACATGGACTCATTTCCCAGAGAAATATCTGACATCACCAAACAAAACGCTTTCTAAATGTGTTCAGGTTCATTTCCTGTTGCAGAGTTCCCCGTTTGGAAATAGCCATGGATCCGAGCCGTTTCCTAGCAAAAAGCAATTCCGCTGAAAGAGCCCACTTACCTCTGAGTGTTTCAGCAAAATACCGGTGCGTTTATTACCTAAACCTATGGAGCTGAATGGGCATTGGGTTCCCTGACCCAGTCCGTCCGTGCCCATCGTTGGGTCTGTCACAAAAAAGGGCTGCAAAACAAATCCACGCGAGGTTGCGTCGAAGAATGAAATTCCGCTTAATGTTCATGGGAATCATGACGGCGCAAAGATCTAGTTTAAATAAGAAACTGTTGGATTGATCGTGTTTCAGATAACAGCATCCTGAACATGCGTACCGTGTGTAGCCTCTACTCTAATTCGCAGTGGAAGATGATCATCAGCCAGGGATATTCCATCAAATTTCTCCATTTCTTCAATCTGCGGTTCTAAGAGGAAACATAAGGGCTACACTCGGGAAGTCCTGAGTCAGATCTTGTGAGTCGTCGCTCATGCTCACTGATCTTCTCGGAGGCTCCGGGGTCCCACTGCAGCGCCACCACTGTTTGGTTTTTCCCGTTAAATGCTACGCTTCCCTAGCAGGCCTGAATCAAACTGCGCACAAGTCAAAAAGGGAGAAACTTTAAACACGAGACAGGGGCGGCGGTTTAAAAGCAGCGGGTTTTGCCTACGGGCCACAGACCGCTGACTAGTCAATCAGAGATCACCAACTATACATCCAGCGTATACAAAACTACACAGAAAGCAAATTGTTGTCTAATTTGTGAGTGAAACAAAAACAATGGCCTTTTTCCCTTCCATTTAAAGTATTTTAGATCTCTGCATGCTTTAGAAACAGTATCCCATGAATTAATAAGTTCATGGTGTGAGCACTAAAATTATTCAATCTCTTATTTTTCTATTCTCTCTTCTGCTTTATTCAATAAACTCTTCCATTCATTGCTCAAACAGCAAACTAAAATGCAAGCATGAGCAGATTTTTGAGAGAGCTCATCCCACACACTAAGTATCTGATGCTTTAGCATTAATTCCAGACTTTGATTACTAAAGAAAGACAAGTAGTAATATAACATTATCCCTGCAGTTATAAAATCTCATCAAAAGTAAGGCTCTTTCCAAATATTTCCATTAAGATTTTATGTAGTGCTTGATAAATGTTCCCAGAACCTTTCAAAAGCTAAAAGCACGTCCAGCAGGCTGAGAGCACCGAGGACAAGCCGCTGTCCAACCGAGTTAGTGAAAGCATTAAGTTTGACCCTCAAATGACCTCAGATTCTGGCAAGGACTCTAGATCCGAAAAAAAGAAAAACCACGGGGTAGGCCGACCTCAGAGATGCCTGGCTAAGATGCTATCCACATCCGGGCAGCACTTCCAGAATGCTCCGCGGTGTCGTCCGCTCGGCGGCACGTTTCACAAAAACACACGCAGGACCACGCGCCGCCACTCAGCGGAGGAGCGCCGCGTGGCGGCTCTCCATCACTCTACCGCGGGCCGGACGCAGCTGACATGCCACGACCGCCGTCGGCGGTGGACGTAAAAAAAAAAGTTACTCCTGGCTGTTGCTGCGCGGACATGACAGAATCGATAAGATCACCTCAGACTTCCCCGAAGAATGGAGCTGGTAGTGGAGCGAGGCATTGTGGTATTGATTACAGTGAAAGGTTTTTCTTGTCAGGGTGAGGTACAATTAGGGGATGAGGGGGGACTCTCCCACTAGAACTCTTCTGGGGAGGGGGGGTTAGGAGCTGCACAGTGCCCGAAGACACACACGTGCACACGCAAACATACACAACAGCGGCATGCTATGTTAGCTTTGGTAGCATCTGTGGCTGAAAACACTACACTGAGACCTCACAGCAGTCCCACCGACCCGGGTGGGGGGTGGGTGGGGGTAGGGATGGGGGAGGCTGATGCTTCTTGAAACGATGCAACTCCGGCGAAAGCATCCATCTTCTGACATGCTCGCTTCACACACACACACACACACACACACACACACACACGTGTGCGCAAACATGCACAAAGACGCACTTGAACGTCGTTCAATCAGCAACGCCATTACACTCGAGAAGACTGAAAATACATATAGACGGCAGATGTTAGGGTATACACACACACACACACACAGTAAAGGCTGAGAGTGAGAGAATGTGAGGCAGGCGGTAAGCTCAGCGTGACCAGCTAGCTTGTCGTCCCAACCCTCAGTGCTAAGATGGTAGAGCCCAGATTTCTCCCCATGCAATCTGCCACCAGCGACCATGGAGGCAAAACAGGAAGAAGAGAGGAAGAGGAGAGAAGAGGAGAGATGCAGGAGCACAGGAAACCCGGCCGCTTCCTTTTTCCCTCCGATAAAGCGCACACGTAAACACGAAAGGAAAACACAGACACAGAGGAGACGGGAGGATGGTGGTGGTGGTACTTACATGAGGACTCTGTGCCGAACATGGCTGGGCCCGGGAGCTGTGATGGACAGAGGAGGAGGAGGAGGAGGAGGAGAAGGAGGAAAGAGAGGAGAGAGAAAGGGGAGGGTAAGAGAGAGAGAGAGGGAGAGAGAGAGAGAGAAGGGGGAGGTTGATGAGCAGGCAGCTACACAGCGGGGGTCATCAAAGCAACACAATGCAGCCAGCCGGCCGTCGCTGCCTCCCAGACGGCCAGATGCCCCAGCTCCGCGCTATCCGTCGCCGCTTGTAAAAGCCCCCCTCCACAAAACACACACACACACGCTACGAGCGCTGTTGGTCGAGCCACAAAAGGAAAAAAACCTAAACCCCCCCCAAAAACCTAAAAAACCCAAAAAAACAAGAGGCCTCGCGGAGGATTAAATCAATAATATATTTTGAAAAAAATTAAATGAAGGAGGAATCCAAAGCCGAGGCAAAGTGTCAAATCCAGGCAAAGATGTGGCTGGTTATCGCATCTCCCCTCTCTCTGCAGCCTATATCCTCATTCTCATCCTCTCCTCTCTGTCACTCTCTCGCCTCTCATTCCACCGTAGGATTTACTAATGAAAAGAGAGAGAGAGAGAGAGGGAGGTGAGGGAGGGGAGGGGGAGACAGACAGAGAGAGAGAGAGTGAGAGAGAGAGAAAGAGAGGTTTTCCCTGGGAGAGAACAGGGGGGGAAGTGAAAAACTAAAAATCTGGCGAGGAGCCGCTGCCGCCGCTGCTGCTGCTGCAGCCGCTGTAAGACAATAGCTATGCAAACAGAGTGTGACGTCAGGACAGGGGGTGGGGGGGGGGGCTGTAAAAAGACTGACTGACTACTGCTGGTAGATGGAAGGGAGGGAGGAAGGGAGGAAGGGAGGGAGGGGGCCAAGGAGGGAGAAGGAGAAAGAAACAAGGAGAAACGGGAGAGAATCAGAGGGGAGGTGGAAAAACAGAGCAGAGAAGGAGAGATGGAAAGGGAGAAGCAGAGAGGGGATGAAGAAAGGATGAAGGAGGGATAAAAGAAAAGGAGCAAAAAAAAAGAAAGAGGGCAAGATGGAGAAGAGGGGCGACAGATAAAGCGATTCAGAGGGGGGAGGAGGAGGAAGGCAGCTGGAGCTGGGGGGCGCTAGAGAAAAAGAGTGGGAAACAGGCCAATCAAAATGGTTTGTCTACCATTTGTTTGTCGACACACACACACACACACACACACACACACACACACACACTAGAAGAGGCAGAAGCGAGGGGGGCAGGGGGCTGCAGTCTGTCAGTTCGACAAATTGAAACGAGTGCGGAGCAAAGCATTGGAGACTGTTTACCTGCTGTTTGTTTACCTGCAGTTTACACAGCACACATACATACGCACGCATGCACGCACGCTCCTGGCCATCAGGGAGCTGGAAAACAAATTCTCTGATGTGATCACTATGTCGTCAATACAACGTGCATTTTAAAGGAAGGGGTATGTGATGTAACTACATACATCAGTCAGAATTTATTCACTATATTCACATATTGTTATGTTGCAGCCTCATGATAAAATCATTTTTAAATCCATTTTTCCCCTCATCAATCTAGACTCTAGACACCGTGACAACAAAGTGAATACAGAATCTCAGACATTTATGCTAATTTATTAAAAAGGAAAAAATGAAATATCACATTGACCTTTTACTTGGAACTTTTACTCAGCTGCACCTTTGGCAGCGATTACAGCCTTGAGTCTTCTTGGGTTTGACCTGACGAGCCTTGTACATCTGGATTTAGGGATTTTCTGTTGTTCCTCTCTAGAGATCCTCTCAATCACTGTCAGGTTGGATGGGGGCCATCGCTGGACAGACATTTTCAGGTGTGCTTGTGCTTAGGGTCATTGTCCTGTTGGAAGTTGGAGGTCAGCGCTCTGGACCAGGTTTTCATTGAGGATGTCTCTGTACTTTGCTCCGTTCAGCTTTCCCCTCAACCATGACCAGTCTCCCAGTCCCTGCTGCTGAAAACCCACTGGGATGGTACTGGACAGGTGATGTGTGGTGTCTGGTTTCCTCCAGACCTGACGCCTTGAATTTGAGGCCAAACAGCACCACCATGTTTTTATCTGACCAGAGAATCTTGTTTCTCACAGTCTGCAACAAAGCACATAAAGACTCAACTCCAAGCAGCTTTCATATGCTTTTTACTGAGGCGAAGCTTCTATCTGATCAATCTGCCATAAAGCCCAGCTTGGTGGAGTGTTGCAGTGATAGTTGACCTTCAGGATATTTTAACTGGAGCTCAGCCAGTTACAGTACTTGGGTCCCCTCAATGCAATGTAGATAGTGTCTGAGCTCTGCAGGCAGTTCCTTCGACCTCATGGCTTCTAGGTTTAAGGTCGGATTTACATTGCCAGCTCTTCAGCAGACACAGGTGTGTCCCTTTTAAAACCATGTCCAACCAATTGAATTTACCACAAGTGGACTGAAAGTCAAGGTGTAGAAAAATCTCAAAGATGATCAAGAGGAATAGGAGGCACCTGAGCTGTATATAAAGTGTTAAAGCGAAGGGTCTGAATGTGAATGTGAGATTTAAGATTTTCCTTTTAGGATAATTTACAAAAGATCTTTCATTATGTGTAGATTTATGAAGGAAAAAATGAATTTAAATGATTTTAGTACAAGACTGCAACATAACAATAGTTGTAGAAAGTGAAGGGGTCTGAATACTTTCTGAATGTGCCATATATCAAGTGCTGATAGAAAACTTCTGACACTTCATATCACTCTCCAATGTTTATATCCTGGTGTCACACATCACACTCTTCACTGCAATTTCATCTGGTCATTTTATATAACTGTTCATTGAATTTAGAAGAAAATATTCTGTCCATGATGTGTATCATTATCTGGATAAGAAAGTATGACAGTATATGAGGTTTTGTTCATATCACACAGCCCCTATCTAATGCAAAAAATACTGTTTAAAAAAAATATGGAATCAATGTCACATTGTGTCATTTCAAGTCCTTGCTCTGTGATGCATTTTTCATTTTTGCTCAAAGGTTCACATCATACAGACACATTTTCAGATTAGAAAGCATTTGCAAATGTCATAGTAAAATCAATAAGGTATGAGCTGTCGTAGCTTAAAAATGACTAACCTTCAAATTTCTTTTTATACCTCATGCATAACCAAAACGCATCAAACATACTGGGGGATGTTATAAATATAGATGGGTGATAAATTAGAGGAAAAAGAAAAACAGACATTAAGCGTCTCAGTGACATGAACAGCGTCGGTGCTGCTTGGCATCAATCCTCTGGAACCCTACTGGAGGGAAGGACGTAAATTTCCAAAGGATAAACTCCCAAAAGACCAAAATCAGGATTGAAATGTTTCATAGTAGGTTAAAGGCGATGTCCAGTGTTCACCAAATCAAGACTACTCAACCCCCATGAGGACAAATAACAGTCGTGAGCCGGACATATATAAGCCGAAGAAGAGACCGCCACCGTTCTTCCCATAGATCTAAAGTCATAAACCAATTATGTCACAGTTGAAACACCGGACGGTTGAACGATCTTTGTGACTCCCACCGCCAGGTTTTTCCTTTAATTTGCGGCACGTCGGCACTTTTCCGACCACGAGCGAAAGACTTTTGTGACAGATTTCCTAAACCGTTAGCTCTCTTCTGCACTCGCAGAAAACTTTTAGACTTATTTTGATGTTGTTTTATTGGACCCACAGCCAAAGGCAGACCAGATTTACAGCACAATGATAAAGAAAAAAAAAGAATATCTAAATAAATAGCGAAAAAGACACCAAGAAAGTAAATGCCAGTGGAAATAGGATGTAAAACTGCAATTTAATACAAAGGTGTGGCTGCAGTTGGACGTGGACATTATGTAAATGGAGCATAAACAAATGTCCTGTCATTCAGCTCTTTTGATGAAATTACCCTACAAAAATCATGGCACTTTGCATATTTATTTTGGTAGCCGTTAGCGTCACTGAATGTACAGGTGCAGGTGCTCAAGACCAATTGGATAGGAAATCACAAGAGACCCCTGGTTGGGTGATGAGCACATTTGGATCCTTTTCCTGGCTCTAAATCTACATGAAACTGACTTTTTCTGCCACATGTCACTTGTGCGGATATGGAGCAAAGTAATATGTCACTGTTCAGTAAAAAATATTACCTGCTGTATCAGGATTTCAAATACTGAACTTTGAAAAGTTTACACTGAGTTACTTTAGTTTGGGAAACTCCCTTAAACTCCAATGCTCCTTTATTCTACGTTCTTAAGGAGTTTTTTAATTTCAGAGATCTTAAAGACCGCAGCAGCCTTGTAAAGACGAACGGTTTCTGCGGCTCCCCCCGATCTCGCTAAAGACGCCTCCTGGGGTCCTGCTAATTACACCCCCGAGAGGTGGGGAGCAAGCTAGCTCCGATCCGTGTGATGGGCTCGCGCCTGCTATCGCGTCCGGCGCAACCTGCTCCCATGCCACTTTCCCGCGCTTCTCCTGCGCCTGATCGGCATCGGTATGACCGCATTGCCGCGTTAATCACAGGGGCTGAGCAGAAGCGAGTAATTACAACCAGTGGTTTTTAAAATTCCAGCCAAACACCCACCTGTTTTTATTTTTATGACTAACAACTGGAGAAATACATTTAAAAAAATGCACAGATATTTTTGTTTCTGCTACGCTACCTGTCAATGCAGCTTTTCCTAAAAAAAAACAAAAAACAACTTGATATGCAGTAACAACCTCCGCTAAAATTACTTAATCTAATTAATAAACCTGAGGCCAGAACAAGTGGCCATGCAGCACCAAATTTCAGCAGAAGTTTTCATCTGATTTAAATTAATCTAGTAATGGAATAACTGATTGGACATCTGGCAGAGCAAAGTGTGCCCCCCCCCCCCACCACCACCATTCAGAGCAGTTGGAGGTTTGGACCAATGTGCACCTTTGTCACCAAAAAATATCACTTTCTTTATTGTATTTGTTGCGTAATGTGGTTGCGAGCTCTCTCATGAACTGGTACTTTACAGTAAAGTGTGCATGAGTCACACTTGGCCTGAGGTTACTGAGCCTGGCATCGGGCCCCGCTCGCTCTCTCTCTATCTCTCTCTCTCTCTCTCTCGCTCTCCGCCGCGCTGATAATTGGGATGCAAACCCAACGCTGTAACAGCGGTGAATCCCAGGTGAATGGCAGGGGTGGGGGTGGTGAGCTCATTGAGTCAGGCACTGAGTAATGGAACAACGCCGCCGTTCAGTGAGCGCTTTCCTTGAAACAGCGCTCCTCGCCGCCCCTCTTCAGGCGAGCTGCGTCCACCAGCCGTTTATTCCCGAGCGACGCCACCCCCCCCCCCCAAAAAAAAGTACCACCCCCGAGAGAAGAAAAACAAAAAAACAAAAAAAAGCATCTCCTCCTGGTTGCTAGGTAACTGAAAATAAGCGTGAGAGGGGTGTGTGGCCGTCCTTCGGCGAGAGGGGGAG
This sequence comes from Istiophorus platypterus, assembly GCA_016859345.1. NCBI lineage: Eukaryota > Metazoa > Chordata > Actinopteri > Istiophoriformes > Istiophoridae > Istiophorus > Istiophorus platypterus. The sequence goes on along the minus strand of CM029121.1, from coordinate 26,051,979 downwards.
GAAAAAAAGGAGGAGGGAGGAGGAGGAGGAGAAGGAGGAGGAGGGGGAGGAGGGGGAGGGTCCAGGGCCGGGACGAGATACTCCAGGAGACTTGATTTAAACCTTAGTGTGTCACTGATGAGACGAGGGACCAAAACGTTCAATGTTTTAATCTTCTATCTGGCCCCGGCATCCTAAGCTGCATGTTAACCGATCTTTGACTTATGTTACAAAGACTGAGCGTTGTTTACCACAATATTTCCCACAGAGGAGACAACGATCAGGTGAATATGCCAACATGCTCTAAAACGGGGATAAAACTGGAGCAGAGAAAGAACTTTTGCCCTCTGGGCCATGGTGCCTTGCACCTTCGAAATTTTCACCAGCTTCAGACATTTTAGGGCCAGTATCCGAAGGAAAAAAAAAAATTAAGGCCGTTTTCCCACCGATGTTTCCGCTAGAGCTGTCAAACCAGCCGACCAGGGCCCCACCGCGTCCGTTGTGGCAGTGATCAGTCAGCCTTTTGATGACCACCCCCTTCTTCAGAGGAACCGGGGAGGCCGGCGAGTCTTTGATTACCTCCACTGGGTCACAATATAAAAAGGCGGCGGCGTCATTCAGAACTAAGTGGGGCAGGAGCACTGCCACTGTCACTGCTAAAACCGACAGGTCACAAACAGGAACTAGGCTACCTCTGTGACACCCCCCCCCCCCCCCCCACACCACCACTACCCCCACAACCGCTATCACTAGGCCACTTCTTCAACAACAGTTCCTTTGAGTGCTTGGGACTTTTCTGAATAGTTCCAGACGAGCTAAGCTTTATCTTTCTTCTAAAGTTCTGTCCAGGTTACGGTTGCTGAGCATGTCTTTTCTTTCTCCGGCACAGTTCAGGCGATGCTGTGCTATAAACTAAACTGAGCACTAAACTGAGCTCTCTCTTTATTTTGTCTACTTTTTTTAAGTTTAGGGGAACAGAAACTCTACCCGCCTATACGGAGGTGTAGCGGTAGCTGTAATGCTGCCAACAGCTGTGGTTCTTAAAGATCTTCTTTGTTTATTAGCCCGGACTGTCCTCGCAGACACTCAGATCCGGGGGCTGCCCAGTACAACGAGCTGTTTCCTCACATTCGCTAACCAGCCGCAACTCTGAGAATAAGGTTACGATGCTTTGCGTCCACATCTCACGCCCTGAGTTCACCACCTGACAAACTGAACGGTGACTCGTCTCCACCCATTGGGACGCTTTCTGGCAGCAACATTCGATTTAGCTATTAAGGAAAAACATTTGTCATATTGAGCCAATTCTTCTATCTTTAAAAAAAAAAAATCATTTTCATACATTTGTGTGTTTACTTTGGGGGAAGCACAAACTGTTGGACTGAATAATTTATCCCTATTTTCTGCTCTGCTGTTGCTTTGTATTTTTGCAACCTTCAGAGGTGAATTTCCCTTTTTTCTCTGTATATTTTTCTCTGGCCCAGGATGAACACCACAAAACCACAACAACTTGTGATGTACTGATCCAATAAACTTGACAGCCACGCTGGACTACAGCGTTGCTGCAGGTAAACTGTGTAGAGTCTGAGGCGATTCAAAGCACTCTGAAGTCGAAGGATGGCAAAATTACAAGCACTAAAAAGACCAGTGTGTTTTTGAAAGAGGACTGAAAATTATTCAGTACCAGTGACATAAAAAAGGTGTAAACCACCAGCTAGAAGATAGAAACTACAATACTCAGGTCATTAAGCAATAAAAAATGTAATCTAGAACTACATAGAAGAACATAGCTGACGGATGTTTCAGGAAGACTGTCTGGTACCACGCAGATTCTTGTGAAATATTTTTATCATATGGTTTTGCATGAATTCAAATATGCGCAATCAGTCGAATCTGGAGTAACTTAAGTGCATTTAAATACGGGCCGATGGACATGGCATTCATCAGACTGTCTCTGCATGCAAAGCAGCAAGCCGGGATGAGGAACAGAGGGCGGTTGGGGGGGCGGGGTTGGGGTGTCAGCCACGTGCCTCGCGTTAGCAACCCCTGGCCGCGGCTGTTGTCCTTGTCTGATTAACTCATCTCTACGGCCGGACCAGCCGTTACACGGGAGGTCGTTTCCCCGTTCTGTCGCTACGACACGGCACCTGGTGGCGGAACCGTACGGGTTGCGCTTTCATCATTCAGCCGTCACCACAGGCTCTGAAACATTTACAGCAGCTTGTGAACGGCAGAGCAGATCACGCTGACGCTACAAACTATTTGAAACCTTCCTCTTCCTCTTTGCTATAAACTCGAGCGAGCGGGAAACCCTGTCGCATGGCGGCCGTTTACCTGGACTCACCTCATCGCCGTGCTCCGGTGGCAGAGCGTCCCTGACAGCTTTGTGCGGTCGGGCTTCCTACGCAGCAGCTGCGACCTTTGCCTGACTTGGCCACGGCCCTGGCTTGGCACGGCGGGTCAGATACTAAAGCACTAAGCTGTTAGGTGTTTTTTTTTTTTCTTGGGAGCGTTTTGCCCGGATTTACCACTTTGAGGTACTTCAAGCTCCGAAAGTCTTAAGGGTTATCCGGGCTTTTGTAGATGCGGATGATCTCAATAGGTAAAGCTCAGTGAGTGCAGGGAGAAAACAGACGGAAAACAGTTTTCTGTCTGTGGAACCCCCCCCCGAGGCAGGGCTCCCGGTCAAAGGAAAACATTTTCTGGCCGAGATCATGTTACCGAAGCTGCGCACAGGTTCTAAATAAAGGCTCCTGACCAGTCTGATCTGGCTTTGTGGCGAATGTGTGCCATGACTGTGTGCGTCACATCATCCAGCCAACTCAGTGAGCTCTGTTAATCTCTTCGGATTTCAAAACTTCTCTCCGGGCATTGACTTTGGACAGGACAGCAACGCTGAGGCCAGAGTTCGGCGCGATGTATGGAAATGTTTATCGCAATGTGCCCTGTCAAATAAATCTGCCTATATTTTTCCTGGCTGATTTTTGGTTATTTTCAAAGATTGTTCCTCGCTCGCAGAGCCGTGGGACGACCTTGTTCTTTGTACGGAGGCTTCGCCGCCACATGCCAGACGCGATGATGTTGGGATTTTTTTTTTTTTCACTGTGAAAAAGTCTGTAGGGAAAGAAAAAAAAACAACAACTCCAACTTCAAAGAGATTTAATTTCTATTTCTGATGCATAAGTTAACTCTCTGGAGAATACGAAGCCTGGGAAAAAAAAAACAAAAACCAAAAAAACCCCAAAAAACTAAATGCCCAGCAGAATGTGTCTCAGACCCAGATGCAAGTTATTAAGTTATTAGCATGCCAGCGTTCTCCACAAAAACATAAAGACACGTCATTTGCCATTTCTCCAATTGAAGCACTGGTCAAATAGTCACTGGGGGCTACAAGTGGTTTTTATGTTACTACAGAATAGTCAATACCCCCCACTTTACTCTCTGACCTTTCGAGGCTTGTGGGTCCACGACAAAATGATGATGCCCGCTCCAGAGTCCAGGATCAATCCTTTTTTAGCAGCCTTATCAAAAACAGCTCACTGCTGATCTTGGCAATCCAGGCAATTATTAATTGTTAATCTTCAAGCGGCTGAGAGGGGAATCTGTTAGATGGATGATCATTTACAAAACAACAGCAGCAGCGTCTCTTTACCATAAGCACACAGGATGTAGGCGTGTGGTTGAGATCAATATCTAGATTAAAATCTTGACTGGCAAGTTGGGGGGGGTAATGGATGACGGCGACAGTTTCTAACTTTAAGACGATGGACACACAAACAACTAGGCACCGGCCGGTTTGAGCCCCTGCGCGACGTCCTTTCAAATTAAAACATGTCTCACTCCCTTCTCCAGAAGACTATGCTTTATTCGCGGTCACGTCCTTATCAGAACCATGTTTTGAAGTTTATTTTTTTCCTTTCTACAATTTAGTCATGGGACTTACAAGAGATAAAGGGGGTGTCATCTGTAATCTGTCATCTGTAACCAACATCAGTGACACTTATGGAAGGAAACTGGAGACAACTTCACAACACCAACCCAGTAAAAGCATGACAGCCACAAAGGCTTGATAAATAAACGATAAGAGTTGTGCAACATGTTTCGGGTTTGTTTCATGATCAAGAACATATCTCTAAAACATCTTATATATTGTATATACTAAAACTAGAGGAGAATATACATTTAACACCTTATTAAGTGAGTGATAATGGTGGTACCAACACATTATAAATGGCTCGCTGTCATTTGTCCACTCTAAGAGCTCCATTATCAGTGATTTTGAATGATGACTGTGCTGAGACATTCCAACACTGTCAACAGCCTATGTTGATCTAAAGCATTTCTGGGAGAATTTTTTAAACGGTATAACATTGAGTAGAATCAACTTGAGTTTCTGAGATATATGAACAGTGAACGACAGGTCTTGGTATCAGTTCAACAGAATCAAACAATTTTTTTTTTCATCTTTTTCCTAGAGCACTGACACATACATAGGAAGGAACCCATCACAGAAACTGTGCAAATACCAATTTAACCACCAACTACAGCCCAAATACACCACAGTGCACTGCAGGCACATAATATGCTGCATTTTTGAGTTCAGGACATGATCGTCACTCTCTCAGTCTCTCTATTTTTATCATTTCTATGGCAACTGGTCTCCCCCCCCACACACACACACACCCACAGATGCACAGCAAAACAAAAAGTTGTAAAACTAATTGGCTCATTAACTGGTCGTTGCAATATTTACACAGGGATTTTAACACGACAGTGAAAACATAGTCCTTAAACTTTGTAACCATTTATTTATCTGGTGAGTCGTTGAACTGACCATGATAAAAATTAATGCAGCAACTTCGCTGAGAGCCGAAAAAGACTTCAAGTCAAAGGTGATATGAGAATCATAAATGTATATGAATCCTCTGGCTGTTCCTCAAGGTAACTAGCTTAATGTGTTTTTAATCATTTCATGTCAAACCTGTGGTTGGTCCAAGATCCGGTTCCGACCCATTCAGACCGACAGCGAACACGGATTTAATCCCAGGTCGAAAACTGAAAGGGTGACATGGCTCATGAGCTACTGGTGCTGTAGCTACGAATACAAGTAATGAACTCAATAAGTAGATAATTTAAACTTGATTTTATATATTTAGTTTTTTATGTTAAAAGTAATACAATTTTCTGTGTTGACTAAACAAAAGTCACAAGGTTTTGACTGTAACTCTTTCAGCGTAGTTTGAATGGAAGACTCCAGAGATTTCTCAAGTAAAACATTAATAAAAACTGTCAAGTTTTGTTGGAGGAACTGGGGCTTTACTTACTAAAGAGATGTTCAACAACCACACAGAGAGATATTGATTGAAAGGAGACACCAGGAAATAGTAGCCTTGATATTTTATCTACACAAAGACGCCGAACAACAGTTGCTGTGAGTAGAGGACACAAGTCTTACTTTATTCCCCTGAAGGGAGATCAGTCTCTGTCCTGCCGTTATTAGAGCTACTGCTTTTGCTTTTAACTTTTCCACCTAAGAAGGATGTAGCAGCACCAGGCAGATTCTCCGGGGGGATGCCAAAATAATTCTGGGAAATGCAAGAAAACCACCAAACCATTAGGGGAATTAAAATCAGGGGGCGAGCAGAGAGGAAGTGGCTGACATGACAAACTGTCCATAGACCCAAGGTGGATTCCAGCAGTTCAAGAATCAAATTTATTTTCACGTCGGGGGGAGCACATCGGTCGTATGTACTGTTGTGTAAAGGGGAAGAGAAAGTCAATGTGTCATCACTTTGACACTTTATTCTAAGCTGAGGGTTTATCACATACAGCTAGCTGCAATAATACAGACAGCAGAGAGCAACCGCCTGCATGTCATTAGCCATTAGTCTAAATTTTTTTTTTTTTGAGGGGGGGGGTCACGCTTAAGCTTTATGCAACCAAGGTCAAAAACTCCTTTTTGCTTCCATGATATCATGATAATAACGCATGTTTGTCCACCATAAACTACACACGTGGTTCAGAATTGCAGAATCTCACATATCAGAGGTACTGAAAAGGTTCATTTGACTATGAAAATATTCTGTTGTTGCACATAGTTTAAAAAAATTAAACACATTTTCATGCATCAGCTAATGATCAGTCGAGAAGAAATTTAAATACCTCATATAAATAGGGGTCATAAAGTCTGAGACCACTGTCCCCAATCACTGGAAAGCTGGTGTCAATATGCAATATGACATCTGTACACTGCACAGTATCTCGCTTAAATCTAAAACAGATGAAGTTTGTAATTAACCATATACTAAAGAAGAAATCATTTCAGTTTGTACCATCTTGAAAGTTTGACGAGACCATAAAAACTGTAAGATACTGAATGTAAGTCAACACATGCACATATTAGCTATTTTATGCATTTTTGGTGCTGAGCAGAGGCTGATTTCAGGCTTTGGCTGGGTGTTAAGTATAAGCACCGGTTTACAGGAGGCCACCAGCACAGTAAAAAGGTCTGGATTCAACATAACATCATTAGTGCTGTACGTTTACTTACGATTACCAGAAATAACAGAATGATAGTAATGATATATGCTGAGAGCGGGTGGGCAATAATTGAGCTGTAATATTTATCAGGGGTATGGAGCCATGTTTAATAACTTTGGAGAACTGGAAACGATTCAAATATATATCTTCTGTGCATTTCCGAGACTTATGTAGGATGCCTGGGGGATTTGTCAGGCTGCCACCCAGGAGGCACCAGCTGCGCGCGCGCACACACACACACACACACACACACACAGCATGAACATCTTCCTGTGTGCAGAAAGAGACGGTGTGAGCGTCAGCATCGGCAATGCCACATCAAACCTGATGGGTAAACCTTTTCCGTGGCTGAAAAATGAAAAGAAAAACCTGAACAAATGAGTGGGGAAACATAACGAGTGCGATGCTTCGGCACAGGCGCACTGCATAGTACGTTAAAGCAACTTGCATCCAATCGTGCTGTGCGGCAAGTGTAAAAACGCCGAGCGGGCCCAGGTCACTCTGACTTCGTATCATACAGACCCTGGGAAAAGATCTACGCGACACTGTGGGATGACGCACTGCTGAGGCGCAGATGGCAGGAGCTTCATTTGCAACGGCTGCTCGACCTGTCATGAAACCTGGGGGGGGTGGAAACTCTGGTCGCCAGCTCATTGCGGTGTTGGTGCAATTGGTGCAATGTGTAAAAAAAAAAAAAAAAAAAAAAAGGAACGGGAGCAAGTCTTTCCCCGGGTGACTCAAAATGTCAACGCAGGGGTTAAAGAAACCCACGATCACACAGAGAGAGGGGTATTAAAGTAGGGCTGCAGCACATAAACACCTCATTACAATGATGAATGCACTTTTTGAGAGCTCAGGGGTGCAGAAACCACAGCCCTGGTCTACAAGAGAATTGGGGAAGAAGAAGAAAAAAGTAAGATATAGACAGATGAGTCATCCCTTAACATGTTCTAGTGGGACGAGTGGGACAGTGGGTGAGTGCACATGTGGCGTACACTGAAAGTGAATGCTGGATCCCCTACAGTGAGGAGCTGAAAGGGCAGGGGGGAATAAGAGTGGACCTGGTGTGCTGTGTTAGGGGGGGGGGCATTTTGCTGGTCCACTTGTCCCCATGGAGGTAAGGGACACTGCGGATCATATACAAAGATGCTCCGGGTGATCACTGTCCTGGTTTCCTCTGGGGCGACGACGTGACGGGGCCCGTCCATCCAGAAGAGTCCCAGAGACGCGCAAGATCGACGCACCGAAGCCGTCCACTTGATCCTCTAGTCTGTCCACCTGTCCGTCCATGCACACACTCTTATTTTAAGACCACCTTACGTGTGTGTGTGTTTTCCTCAAGGCTTTCCCCCTGCCCCTATCTCCAGTCAGCTTGCTCGCTCAAAGAGCACATTCTTCCATCTGCTGCTCGGCACACGGTCACAGGAGGCTCATCACCGCTGAGCCGACGCCGGGAGCCCTGGAAGCGGCGAACCCTTCAGGTCCGGGGGGGGGGGGGTTACAAGCAGTGGTAAACCCTGGACCAAAGTTTTCATTTTTCTGAAGTTTGCTTCCAGTGCATCTCTGACAGACGGGACCTCTCAGGTAGAACAACAACGACAACAACAACAACAACAACACCAACACCTGGTCAAAGACACCGTGGAGTAACAACGACCGCGGGTCGCGACTGACGCCGCCAACTCTGCGGCACCGAGAAGCGAGATGCGGCCACCGACCCGCCGCCGGCTCCCCGGGAGTTCGGCTTGCGGTGCCGGGGCGACGGAAAAGTTAATCACGGGAATAATCCAACCGATGCTCTGGTTGTGCATTAAGCCCCCAGCCCCGTCCAGCCCCGTCCACCGCCGTCCACCGCCACCACCGCCCCGACCACCCTCCTCGTCCCCGGGTATGAGTGACTGTCTTTTCTCCCATTTAAACGGGGGCTAAAGCGTTAGCCGCTCCCCCTGCTAAGCTAAGCGCTAACGTGAGCCGGCTGCGGCTTTTAAAGTTTATAGTTACAGTGGAGGCTGAGCTGCTAATGGCGGCATTAAGGGGGGGGCGACATTCGCATGTGTGTGTGTGTGTGTGAGAGAGAGAGAGAGAGAGGGGGGAGAGAGGGGGAGAGAGGGGGAGAGCGTTTACCTCAGTCAGTGTGTGCGACAGCCGGCTGGAGCCTGATCCGTAGCTAGCATTTCTTCACCCGCTGGTCAACATGTGTCTGGTCCCCAGCGGCAGCGGCGGCGGACTGTCTCTCTCTCTGTCTCTCTCTCTCTCTCTCTCTCTCTCTCTCTCTCTCTCTCTCTCTCTCTCTCCCCCTCTCTCTCTCTCTGTCTCTCCGTCTCCCTGTGTGTGAGTGTGGTGCGGACGTGTCGGCTAGCTTTAGCCCTACAGCTAGCCGTTAGCCGCCGGTGGGCTAACCCCGGCCAGTTGGCTCCGTCCTCCTCGGGATGTCGCTGTCACCGATCTACCTGTGTCCCGAGGTGTTTTTCGCCGTAATTAAAATCTTATCATTTTTTCCTCTTCAGCTTTTATCAAAACATGAAATAATACACAAATAAACGCCCGTTGTGTTTACGAGCAGGTGCGAGCGTTAGCAAGTGGTCGCCCGTTTGTAGAAACGTCCGAAATTCAGTCGTCGTTATCGTTGCATTTTTGATTTGTACCAGTTATATCACACGGGTATTTAAAAATGTCACCGTTAAATGTTCCTACATAGATAGATGTCAATAATATCTCGTGTCTAGAACAGAAGAGCAGAGGTAAAACTAAAGACTAAATTGTACAATGGTGGTTTATAATAGGAGAATTAACGAGGTGAACCAAGGGAAACTACTGCAAGATTTTGATGTAAATCAAATAATGTGATGTTCCAAATAAAAAAGAGGGCTTTTAATTTTTTCACTGCCCTGACATATAATGCAATAGATATCAAGATTTCAGTCTCCATTCTTTACCATGGAGATTTTCAGACAAAAACAAAAGATAACAGCAACATTCTTGCTAGTTTGAGGATCACTTTTTAATTCACTCTTAAATGACTCACAAAATACTAGTAGCTTTATTTTTTACTTTGCTTCTTTCTTTGCCGTGATGAAGAAATGTGTCCTCAGATTAATAAAACTCCCTCTGACCTTTAACCCGACAGAATTTTAGCCAATTGTTTAAATTTTATTACTTTATTAAGTTTAGTTATGTAATGTGTAGAGGAAGTACCGTCACTACTCAAATCTGATTCATACCGAAAGTTTGACAAATGAAAATTTCATCGGTTGGATTCACGTATTTTAAAAGGCATCATGACAGTTCCTTAAATTACTTTACCTTTCATCCAACCCAGATTCTGCTGTTCATGCTCATACCTGCAAAATAAGTCTCAGTACCGATGCAGATTTATAATGTTCCCACCATTCTCCAAATCTTAAAAAAAAAAAAATCAGCGAATTAATACATGAATCACACGGAAAAGAAAAAACACCTTTTCTGCAATTTTCTTTTATGGTGTATTAGAATATTCTGCTGAGTATTTATGGACAGTCATGTTACTGTGGTACTGGTAAATGATTTGTGCATCCGGTAAATTGGTAATTGTGTTAAAATTCATCATTCCAATTAGTTCCCTTATTCATGAATTTTTATTCCCTCACCATCAAGGGGATGTTTTGGTTTCACTGCTGATGTTCTCCTGGGATCTCTCTGGTAATGTCTAACAAATGAATCAGCTAGGGGACAAAGTGCAGTGAGATAATCCCTGTAGTGAAGTGCAGGTGTGAGAAGGTCCAGGACCCCCAACTTAAAATTCTTTACAATTATTTTTGAGTTTGTTTTTTTTTTTAATTCCTGCGTCATAATAAAAGCATATCAGAAATTATGAGTGAGTCAGTAAATAGAAAATTTGTCATTTAATCCAACATATTTGTGACTGAATTACAATTACTCTCATGGCAATAAATCACCAAACCGACAGACATGGATGTTTTCATACAGGTATATATATATTACAATGTGCCTCGATATTATATAATACAGTCAGGTCCTGTTTTTTTTTGTTTTGTTTTTTTTAATTAAAAATAAGCACTGAAGGAGAAAGTGATACTTTTTTTGGATTTTATTGTAAATTGGACATTACGCACATTACTCAGCGATTGATGACTGTTAATCAAGCTTTGTTAAAGTGGTCGCGGAACTCCCTGCACTCGAGGGGGAGTTCGAAGGATGTCAAGTCAAAAAAAAAAAAAGAAAGAAAGAAAAATTAAATGAAAAGAAAAACAAAAATGCAATTTAGCCAGGAGCACTGCGTGCTTGAGGGTGGGCTGGAGCTGGGGGTGGGGGTGAGGGTGGGGGAGGGTGGGGAGTACCGAAAATAGAGGAACGAGAACATCGAGTGGCCGACAGCGGTGACTGCTTGTGCCGAAGATGCCAGTCAATGAAAACAGAGAAATTCCTCCTATTTTTTTTTCTCTCTTCTTCTTCTCGTTGTCATTGACCGTATCGGACATTAACCGTGAAGTGAAGGGGGTCGTCTTCTTAATCAGTCATAACATCTGAGATCTTTAGTAAAATGCAGACCAAAAAAAAAAAAAAAAAGGAAAAAAGTCTCCCATTTGTTTTTCAGCATCATGTTGAAGTTCAAACCGTTTTTTTTTTAAGTTTTTGTGTTTTTTTTTTAAAAGCAGGTCAAATCAAAAAGGCATGGTCTCACCGACACAATAAATATTGCACACGTGATAGTTTTTTTTTTTATAAGGGTGTGTGTTTTGTTTTTTTGTGGTTTCTTTTTTTGCATACAAGTGTCCGCCCCCCTCAGTTTTCCTATGTCTATGTAATTATTTCCTCATGTTATATATATTTTCCCCAAAATACGATTATCATCATCATAGATTCATTATACAGGTGAGTTGACGGTGTCTGTATAAAAACAAAAATGAAAACAAAAAAATAATAACATCCATAAAAGTAGACATCCAATGTGTGAGGTGACATCCGACTATGAGACCAAACCCTTTCTTTGCCCCTGTTTCTCTAATCTTTTTTTTTTTTTGTACAAAGACGATACAACTATCCAGTCATGCAATGTTGTTTGGGTAGGGGTTGGGGGAGGGGTGGGGGTTGTCTGTTTATCTTCTCCGTTGTTGTTGTCGTTTTTTTTGTTTGTTTGTTTTTTTTCCTAAGCGTTCTGCATCTCCTTGCCGATCTTGTAGCTCAGGATCTTGTTCCAGTCGATCTTGGTGCGCGTCACAGGAAGCTGGCGGCGTAAGGCTTTGAAGGTAGTGTCCGACATGGTCTGGTAATTCTCGTTGATGGCCGTCTGGAAAACGAGTAACACACACAAAAATTCAGTCGGATAAATCCGTATTATTTCCAGGTTTTGAAGAGCCTGGGTGTTGAGATTGACAAACGATTTTGCTGCCGGAGGCTGAATGTGTAGGAAAAATGTACTAAAAGCGTCACTTAAAAATTATTTACATTATTCGTCAAATTGTCCTTTAAAATACCAAAGATTAAAAAAAAAATAAAAGAAGAGAGAGGGGGATTGCAATTTATGTTTGACTGTTTTTTTTCTGTGAGCCATAGAAAGTCAGAAAAGGTCCGTTGTTTTCTTTTAATAAACTACCAGCCGTGTTTTTAAAAATGTAACATCCATCCAGCATGACTAAGCATGACTGGCCCCGAAAAAAACAAACAAACAAAAAAATTCTACGTCATGACGAAAATCCTGTGCTGCAGATTTTTTTTTTTCAACATGAGAGTCAAGGTTTCGCATGATTCATTTCTGGAAGGAAAACGTGGTGTCTCATTTTGGACGGCGACATTTCTCAGCCCAGAAATTCGATAAGTAAATCAGTGACTCAAAGTTTCAGAAAAATGTGTGAAAGGATTGTTTTAAACAATCGTCTTTCCATACACAGTGAAAAAGCACAAGCTATGGTGACTGTTCAATTTTCCCAGAAAGGAAGGGGAATGAGACCGAACGCAGAACACCCCGTCTCCCATTACAAACCTGATAGTCGTTCTCTGCAGCCTCCATGATCTTAACAAACTCCTTTGCAGTTGAAGCCTCGTTCTGAAAGATGACAGGAAGACATGTGTAAGTAATTTTCCAAGGGAAGATGGGAGAAGAAAAAAAATGGCATAAAAACAAAACGACTGGGTGATGCTGCACCTAAAAAACTTCAGAGAACACTAAAACTAAAAACTAAAAACTCCACAATGGAAGCAATTATGAGAGAGGAAAAGAAAAATCCCCAGGCAACTGTCAGCTGGTTTTACAAAAAAGAAAGTCATGTTTTCATGACTTGATTTAAGTGGAATAATGACACGAATATGCTCAATACATGAGATGCCATCAGTTAGATCTGAATTGATTTGAACAGCTTAAATGGAATTTGCTGACTGCTGTAGCTTCTATTTCAGTAGTTGAGCTTTACTCACCGAAACTGACATGGACTCCTGGACCTCTTTGTGGCTCACCAGCTGGACGTTTCCATCCTCGTAATAATGAACCTGGAGAGATGGAAAAGTTCAGGTTTGGTTCATCTGGTGCCCATAATTGATTCTGTATCTCCATGTGATATAAATTGTAGAAAAACAGGAACAATGTGAGCTGTGGGTTGTGTCTCTCGAAAACAACCCAGAAAATAATGAAGGACATAATATCCACATCACAGCCTGAAGAAAAAAAAGTCTTGTTGTTGTGCAAGTAGAAAAATGTGACGTGAGTGTGGAAAAAAACAACATTTATGTACTGGATTTGTCCAAAGTCTGCAGACAAATAATTAAATACAGGACATATGCTCACACGCCATGACAAACACATTTATCTCCTCACGCGGTTGAATATTTAATTATACGATACCTGGATTTTCATGATTCCAGCCACTTGAGTGGTGGAGGGGGAGATGGTGAATTTCCATTCTGACCTCCAGCGTCCATTCCTGCACAAAGAGGAGGAGGAAAACCAGGCTTCAGTCACACATTATATCTCTGGAGAGCACGCCTCACGGCAACATTGCACACAAACTGGGGGAAGAGGGCCAGAAACTCCCACAGTGCTCCGCACTTTACAGGGCTGTGCCGTCACACGAGACCAAACTGATCAGGAAACTGAGGGGACAGAGGATCTAGAAGCTGGACGTTATCTGGAGTTTTGTAAAACATCCAAAGGGAGATAAGAAGCAGTGCAGTTTCTTCTCAGTTGGGTTTCCTTATTTCACATCATGTATTCTGATATGTTCAACATCGTCAGTTATCATATTAACGAAATTGGGAAATTAGAAAGTTCCAGATTTGATATTAATTCTAACTATTCCTTGATGTATCACTGAATGTTTCTAATTAATATGAAAATGGTGCATATCTGCAGTTGAGGCCTTCACAGTCATTAGATCTCAGCCCAACTCGACACCTACGGGAGATTCTCAGACACACGTGTTCTCCACTACTGCCACTGAAACCTTGACATGAAGAGCTATTTCATCCCTGCTGTGGAGTTTGATCGAACCCTTGCCCAACACCTTGATGTTGGGTTTTCCCTCAGCTGTGACTCATCTATGACCATCATTACATAATGTGACAGTGGTGCTGCTGTGAGCCCAGAGTTTTAAAAAAGGGAATTTTCCCCCTTCAAATAACCCAGAGGATATCTCCTCCCTGTACTCAAGCACATAAATCAGCCCAAAGACTTAAATGCCTGCTTGCATCACCTGATACAAGAACAAAACATTTTCATTAATCCCGAGATTGAAGTTGTATTTCTTCATGTATGACATAAGGACTAAATCGACCAGTTCCACCCCCCCCAAAAAAAAAAGTCAGAGTGCGCTTTTAAGTCAACATGGTGTTAATGTTTCAGGAAAAGCCATTATAAGAATATAATCACAGAAATTAGTTGAATCCAAGTATCAAGTTAAGTGCATATTTTAAACCTAAAATCAAAAACTGAAGAGGAAAAAGTAAATAAGTAGCTCTATCTCATAATCTTAACCCAAATCTCCCCCACAGACTCCTCATTACTGAAACAAAAGAAGTCCAGGGATCATTACACCCAACGACCCATCAGCCCGGTAACACCCCCCCCCCCCAAAAGGGAAAGAGGATTGGTGCGGTTCTTATCCAATTAGATTAGCCCGATCAGAAACAGCTCAGCGACGCTTACGAGGGGGGCCGACGGCCCTGTGCTCTGGAGTTAAGTGCCAATTAGAGTAATAGAGCTGAAGCGCCTCGTACGCATCGGAGCAGCATTTCAGGCTTTTTTTTCTTAAAGCTTTTCATCGAGGTTTGACTCAGAAAACCATCACGGGGAATCCTACACGCTCTCTGGGGTCTTTCTGGAAAAGAAAGAAAATCTTGCTTTTATGTTACAAAAAAAAAAGAAAAAAGAAAAGAAAAAAACTATCCGGACATCCTCACTCAATCCTGAAACTGAACGAGGCTCGTCCAGTGGTGCGAAACGTAAGGGGGTTTGTTCGACGAGGGACTGAGACGCACCAGAAGTTTTTTGGTTGAAACTGATGGCACTCGATGCACACGATGATGGTTTGATGTCCATCGATGGTTTTCCCATAAATCTGCAAGGAAAAAAAGGGGGGGGGGCAACACGTTCAGTTTTTCCTTTTTTTTCTGATGGACAGGGTTTTTTTTAAACTTCTGTACATGTGAATAAGCCAAATCACACGTTGGTATGTGGTTAATGGCTACAAAAACTAACCTCAGGCAGACCTTCAGAGACTCAAGTATAATAATATATGCAGCATGTTGGCAAACCACAGGAAACTAATTCACAGTGTAAGACTGCCATGTCTGCAGAACAACTGCATTGTTCACTTTGCATTAATAAATTAATAATAAGCAAAACAAGAGCTTCATAAAGTGAACTGCAACAACATCTAAATACTGGCCCACCATTACTTCCTGTAATGTTCCGGACGGGTCAAAAAACCGGTTGTTTTTTTTACCTAATCTGAACAAGCACGTTAGGTGAATGAATGGGGATAATGAAGACCAGGATCAAAAACAAAAGCAAAACGTCAAGCAGTCTTATACCATGTTTTTAAACAGATCACAATCCCACACTTTAGTTTGATATTCAACAAAACTCTAGAGCTGAACTCTCCTTTCCGCTAACGGAACGCAAGTCGTTGGGATCAGCCACAGAACATTAATCTGGGGCTGGAGAGGATTTAAGGTCTTAATCTTAACACTGGTCACTGCTTGGTGGCAACTCAGTAAATGTGGGCCCATTGAAACATTCAGACTTGTTGCTTATTGCCATGAAATCCTGCTGCAAACACTGCGATGCGCAGGCCGTCACTTATTAAAACCTGTGTTTTTCTGGACGGCAACTAAGGATGGGAGACCCGGAAAAGCAGGAGACCTTTGCAATACACCAACAAAGTGCTCGACAACCTGCACCTGCCTCGGTTTCACATCTGATATATTTATAGAAAGATGCAGCTCAAACAGGTTTCTATTTTTGTCCTAAGGCACAGACCATCTGAGTTATACTGCAGAGGCTGTTTAGAGTTAAATGTAATGGTCATTTAATAACTTTATAATCTAAACAATCATATTTCATTGATTGGCTGTTGGAGAGAGGAAAGGTCCTTTTGTTTGATATTCATAAAAGTTTAGAGCAGCTGGCTGAAGTGAATAAAAAACAACGGCAGAAGTGAACTGTTCCTTTTAGCAATCGCAATGCAACAAAGTGTTTGTCAGAGGAGGCCTGGACGTACGGTGCAGACGCCGCTGGGATAGTGCTCCTTGACGTAGGCCCGGACGGCTGTGTCCACGGCGCTCCTCCAGCCCTCCAGCGAGCCGTCGACATCATGAGGCCGCGGGTCGCTGGCCTCCTTCCTCAGATGGTCAAACTTGAAGGAGATCTTGTTCTTGGGGTCCAGGACCCGGCCGTTCCCGAGGTCGCCATGCTCTGTTATTAAGACCTGGGGTGGGGGGCAAGTAACAAAGACAGAAGGAAAGAAAAAAGAAAAAGTGAATAACGAAGACAGGTAGAAGACGGGAGAATTTGTGGATGCCGAATGATGCAATGAGTGACAGATAAAAAAACAAAAGAACGGTTTCGAGAGGAAAAAGACAGACAGGGACACTGGCACCAGGCTTGAACTTTCCGTCCACCTTCTTCCACTGTGGCGCTCAGTTCAGTCTGCTGGGTATTGGATGGGGGAATTTCCTCCCGTGACAGCGGAGCAGGGGGGTCATGATGACATCTTTACATAAGACGCTGCAATCATTACCAAGGCCGAGACACAGCCACACTCGCTTGGCAACAGCCTTCACGGGTGCTCACGAGGCAGCAAGCACAATGACAATAGAGAAGAGACCCGCTTGTGATCTCGTTTCCTGAGGAACGCTGCCACCGGTTTGATCCTTTCATCCAACCCCCGTTCCTCTGATTTAAGACCATGAAATTAGTGCAATAATAAAAAAAAAAACGAATATATTTCTTTCTTCCCCTTCTTTACAAAGCTGGTTATCGTGTTTCTATTATTGTCTCTTCTTTCCATTGGGTATATCAGTTAATACTCTCCATTTAAATAATTACACCTTTTACATACTCCCATTTTAAATGGTTATTTTAGAGAGGAAGCAACAGCGGGCACGCTAAATAAACCTTTTTTGACCCCTCTAGTCTCCCAGAGTTAATGGGACATTGCAATAATACAAATATATGGTGGCTGGTGTGACTTGAGCTAAATCAACAGATACAAAAGAGGCAAATGAGTTCGAGAGCGCAGCGAGCAACAGGAACAGCGTCTAAAAATGAAATAATCAGCGGGTTCGGACCAGCGATGGCACCCAAAACCACCGCTACAGCATCTAAGCCACCACCATCCGTCGTATTTGGTCAGAAAGCCGAGGCCTGAATTCACCTGTTCTTCGTAGCCCTCGATTTTCACCGGGGTAAACTGGTCCAAGTTGTACTGTGCAAATGCACTGTAAAAAAAAAGAAAAGGAAAAAAAAGGAAAAACAAAAAGCCATTAATTCGTGTCATAATTTAAACAGTCAGGTTTATTTAAATAGATCATTTCATACAGCAGGCACAGCCTCAGGGTGCATCAAGATAAGAAGAAAAATTATAGACAAAGATCATACATGGCAAAGGTATTACAATAAAATGTGAATGAGACAGGGAGGTATTACTATTATTGTTATTAATTAAAGAGAATAATAATAATAATAATAGTAATGATACAGATAGATAACTGTTGTTACCTATTAAAGACCTACTTTAACTAAAAGCTTGCAAAAGATTATGTGCTTTTAATTTGAAGACAATACGGTTGTAGCAGACTTTAGTTCCTGTGGTGGAGGATTCCAGACTAGGACCGTAATGTCCAAGGCTGTATTTAAAGATTATTGTCTTTGTGACATCGTCTGACAGTGTTTGGGCAATGTGGATGTAGACTAAAGCTGTAATAAATCCGCAGTTGAAGACTCATTAATTCTCTTTAATTCTAATTAACTTTAAAAAGCAAACAAACAAGCAACTCCCTGAGAAGATTACTGTTTGTGAGCAATCGCACATCTGAGGAGGCAAATGGTGAGATCATGAGAGGAAGAAGGGGCGGAAAAGGAGGAGAGAGGAGGAGAGAGGAGACGGGTACAGCGGATTAGCGCCATGACATACAACGCACACACAAGACGACAAAGCCGCCTGCAGTCAGTCTTTGCAGCATTTATGTCGAGGGAGTGAAGCAGACGCGGTAAATTAGCCCGGTGGAAACAGCCGTAAAAATCACTGGGATGAAAGGGGGGGGGTGTCGACGGCAGCCCGTGTGTGTGTGTATGTGTGTGTGTGGCTGTCAGGCCGTGATAAGGAGCAGACAGACGGCCCCCTGGCGCTCCTCTGAGGTGATGACATTTATCGCGGCAGGACGGGGGCCTTAACGTTGCCAAAACACATGCACGCACTCTCTCCTCTCGAGGGGCGCTACTTCGACAGCGCGGTGTCGACACTTGTGCTGCCGGGGAAAGGGGGGGGGGGGTTTACAATAGGGCCAAAACATCAGAGTCCCTTTTCTTGGATTCTCAGTGGCAGCGGCGGTAAACATGACACACAAACAAAATGCTTGTGTAGCAGCTGCAAGAACAAGATTGAAAACATCTTTGCTTCAAAACGGCTCAGTTTATAAACCAGTTTCTGTTTTCATAAGAAAGCTGCTTCTTTAAAGCCACTTTGAAGAGCTTTGACTTTGGCACCATCCATTGGCCATATTGAATAAGACGCAATGATGACCAGGAATACAGGGTGTAATGCTGCAGCATGGTGTAAAATTACATTACTTTCCCGTACATCTCTCCTAAATCAGTGCTTTCCCAAATAAGAGATTCTTAACATTGCTTGTTTTATTTCACCCCCCCACCACATGTTATCCTCCCGGATATAGTTTTGTAAAATTATTATGAAATTAAAGTACACCATCACAACCGGTGTAGCCAAAACGATTTTTTAATTATCAAAAAACATATAATGTGCTCGGCGGCTTCATGTGTGAAAAGTTTTGACTTGTCATCACAGCTGAGGGTGAACATAGCCGTTTGACGGCGTCATCAGTCACACAGGCGTGCGACGCGTCAACTGCCTATTTCTCTGATTAGCTGAGCCGCTCCGGTGTCAGGCTGTTAAACGTGCCGCCGACACATTAATTACCTCCCGATACTCCGCTCTGCGACAGAACAGTGTGTAGAGCGACGTCAGGTTAACAAGGGTCTGTGCTCACGTCACACGTTCCCCAGTCGAGAGGCTGTGGCAACGTCTGCATTTCCAAACATATCCGAGGGTGGGAAAACTTGATATTCATGTAGACAAATTGCCAGAAACTGGGCCAGGGTTTCAGCCGATATTAGCTTATTGCAAATATTCTGGGTGCAAGTTTGTCTTCTGCAGTGTTTGCATAGACTAAGACAAACCAGCTTCTCCACAGTATTTTCTAGAGGTTTGAAAATGGGCACTTTCTAAGTGACAAAACAGAAGATATCCACAATAAGTAATGTTCAAGTACATGCAAATACTCCTGTGATCCTCCAGGAAGAAATGAAACAGTCGCACAATGTCCGTCAATTAGAATCTGCTCCAGACAGGTCAAACGCTGCTGCCAAAACGCACATGACATTCAGACAGAGCCAAACAAGCGATAACACAACACCCAATATGTTTGAAACACACATAGAGCAGAGTAAGAGAAGCAGAAGAGAACTGACCGTTGAAAACTTCGTTGAACTCTCCTGGGGGGGCGTGGATGACGAAGTTAGCTGCTATGCGTACCTGCAAAACAAAGACAAAAAGACACAGGCTGAGAACGGAGGCCACTCGTCATTCATGAAACAAGCATTAACTCCAGACATGACGAATCTTCTTCCGACTGACGCTGTCTGAAACCCGAGGCTCAACATTTCCCTGTGATGAATTTTTAAGATGGATGTATTAATATTACATTGGGGTGGGGCCTACAGGTCTGTTCAGTCACGCTGAAAAGCAAATAGTACATCCAAACGAAAATTCACAGTGATACGGAGCCCCTCCTCCCTCCATAGACGACCCCTGCTCCGACACACACTTCACAAAGACAATCTAAACTGGTCTAAATAGTGGGTTTGACACACATCTCTGAATCTTTCTTCCAGAAATTTACCCAGAACGTATTTTTGAAAAATGTAACAATACTACATTTAAAATACTGTCGTGTATTTTTCCTTTCCCTTAATAATTTGCAATAGACAAATGAAACTAATTGTCTGTTAAATCACAACAGCCTTTTTTTTTAAGTAAATAGTGGTGGTGGAAAGTTACTAGTACATTTACCCAAGTACTGTACTCTATTGCAGTTTGAGGTATTTGTACTTCGAGTATTTGCACTTTATACTTCTACTCCACAACATTTGAGAGAAATCTTTTACTTTTTAATTTTTTTACTCTATATTTATCTGATTGCTCAAATTTCTTTGTACATTAACAGTTTCCATTTTGCATAAACTGCAAAAAGTCTTCACCTCATCAAGTAATTTGTGTTTGTTGTTGAGTTTTAAAAGCCTTTAACGGTTTTAGGAGTTTTCTAGAACAAGGTGACATTTTTCCTGATTGTGAACTGGCAATTTCATTATTCTTTCTTCTTTAGAGATTCTAACGCTCATTTCTTTAATTTAAAAACAAAATAATCTAAAAAAATTGATTTCTGACTGAAACTGGCTAAAAAAAAAAAAATAGATGTTTTTTTCAGTTAAGAGGGAAACAACAATGATACATAACTGTATGCATACTTAAATTTTATTTTGCTGTTAATACTTTTGTACTTTTAAAGATTATTACCCCCCCCCCATGGTACTGATACCATTTACTTCAGTAAAGGATCTGAATACTTCCTCCACCAAGTCCTTCTTAAGCCTGCTGAGGATTTAGCCTAAACCAGTTCTGCCCTTACTGTAAACGCACCAATTTAATGCCTGAAATTCACAATGTAAACACACCAATTTAATGCCTGAAATTCACAATGTAAACACTGAATATATACATATATTTATATGTATCGATGTGCTGTGGCCAACAGGGGGTGTACTGTTACTGTGTCACCGGCCTGGAGGGTGGAGCGAGGCCGTTCGGTGTCTCTCTCAGTCTACGGCACATCTGAGCAGTCATTTTTCCTCTTCCTCACTTCTCTTCTGCACCACAACACTTCCTGTTTCCAGGTCACATGTCAAACTGACAGTAAGCTGGCGGCCCCTCCCTCCTCCCCGCATGGTTTACGACCATATAAGGACATAAAAATGTGCTGATGACTCCAATACACTCTCTCTCGCTCTCTCTCTCTCTCTCTACTTGCCCTACCTCTGCATCTCTCTATCACTGGCAGGATTGAGCACCACGGCCAGGTTCCCCCCCTTTGGTCTCGCAAGCTGGTGTATCAGGCAACAGCACGTGTGTGTGTGTGTGTGTGTGTGTGTGTGTGTGTGTGTGTTTGAGTGTGTGTGTGTGTGTGTGTGTGTGTGTGTGCTTGCATTTGTGTATGTTTGTGTGTCTCTGTCTCCCGGGCCCCTATTAGCAGTGTGTGTGTACACAAGTGCTCCAGCACTCGCGCAAAGCTGCAGATTGATTCTTGCTAATGAGCGATGCTGAGAGAGCGGAAGGCGCTCGGGGAGGAGCATAAGAGTGTGTGTGTGTGTGTGTTCGTGAGTAAAATGTTTGAGATCAAAGTTTATCAGTTGTCTAATCTTTTGTCATCATGACCCACTTGTGCTAAGATGTGTTTACGGCTGGAAACTCCAGCGGTAGGAGTAATTTGCATTGGGTCTTCCTCGTAACATCTGACTGTGGCAGTGTAAACAGACTTCCTAATGGCAGAGAGCTACCGCCACCCCCCCAACCCTGACCGATGAAAAAAGTTCTTCTCCGGGTTTCGTTCGGATGCTTCCCAGAACAGGCCCTGATGACCCGGAGTCTGTGTCATTTTTAACCCAGAAAATAAAATTTCTGCCGTCCGGTGAGTTCAAGTCAAGCTGTGCCTCCGTCGTTTTGTTGTAACGATCAGCCTACCTGTACGCACACACTTCCATCTCCCACCATGTGAACATCACTGAAACATTCAAGATCGCAAAGCTCTTTTCCCTCTGCTCCGGTCTCCTGTCCACACTGAATATGGATCTTTTACAGAACCTTTAAATATCAGGGTATTTCATAGATCAAATGATTGATAGTTTGTTCTTTCCACGATCATGTGTCCACTTATAAGAGTGCGTGGGCAATAAGATAAACTGGCCTCCCTCTAAACTCGCATTTCGCATAGTCCGAGCATCTGCCACCGAACTGAACCCCCTCTATGCCCCGGTCTGGTTTCAATAAAGTCTATTAATAGAGCTTTGGTTCAGCGGGACCGTCGTAATCGATGTCGGACGGAGGATGCGCAGTCACATCATCAGCAGTAACAACATTACAATATGCTTTTCATTGTTTTGTTTTTTTCTGTGTCTTGTCTTGCTGTTTTGGTGTAATGTAATAGTGAAATGATAGCCATAGATCCATGTTTCTGATCCGCTTCTCCTATTCGGGGTCACAGGGGGAGGGGGGCCGCTCGTGCCTTGCCCAGCATGCCTTTGGCAACAGGCAGGGTACACCCCCCTAACTGGCTGCCAGTCTATTACAAGGCTAAAAGTCACATCCATGGGACATTTAGTTTCCAGTCCACCTGCCTTGAGACAGTCAGGCAATGTTACGATATTTTATGACAAGGATCAAAAGTCTGGACAAAAAAAGATTAGAGGCAATGGCTTTAATAATGCTGACGACAAATATTTTGATCCCCCCCCCGGGGGCAACTGTGTGAACATGCAGAGCCAATTGCATAAAGCCCACAACAAGGGAGAGGCCGATAAAGACAGCAGAGAAAAAGGGACAGGGATGTTTTTTTTTATGACCACGCCTCGACGGCGAGGCCTCACTGTTTAAACCAATTTTATAGGCGCGTGGCGGGGAAAAGTGGATGAGACCGGGCAAGTGCGACTATGGCTCAAACGAGTCCACGACCGCTGAGAGGAGAGAGGACGACCCCGTTATCAGATTATCGACGAGACGCCGACGGTCAAAAGCCTGTTGAAAACCGGAGAAACACTTCCTCTTCTCCTCAAGTACACGAAATCACGAAATCAGTTCGTTCTGCCAATGTGGTGAGACGAGAGCAAACATCGTGCTTTGACAATACAGGATAAAAATGCCTATTTGCTGACATTAACTTCTGTTTATTTCCATGTTAAAACCACAACCCCTATTTGTATATAGTCACCCTTGATGTAAATTTCATCGGTAATGTGGGGTCGAAAATTTTTTTTTCCTTCCTGGTTGCCTTTTAAGGTGATGAACCAAGGGAAATGACTCTTACTCCAGTGCTGCGGTAATGCTGTCGGATGGCAAGATGGTACAGCAAGCGGTGACACCACAAAACCTATTAGAAAGGGGAAGTGTTTTATGCTTTGCAAGCTGTTTTTAACCACACTGATATACCACAAAAGGAATCTAAGGAGGAAATTCAGAGACAGAGCAAAACGAATGACAAACGGTATGAGTTGGGTTGCTTTCTGACAAAAAATCCAGCCCAAAATAATCTTCAAAACCAAGTGCAAATTAGGTCTATTGAGGATGAACCAGCCAGACGAATTATAACCCCCGCCGCAGAGGTAATCACCTCGGAGCGGCAATTTGAACGCCAGGCTCCAAGGTTAAGTGTTGTCTGCCGTTCATCGGCTCCCGGGACCTAGTGTCTGACGCCATGCAGCACGAAGGGCCGAGCTAGAGCAAAAAAAAGAAAAGAAAAAAGAGCCTGCGCAAGGGAAATCGCGTTGACTGACTCACAACTTTCAGTGGCTGGACCCGATTGGACAAACTTTGATACGCAGTCTTACTGGGTTAACGCCGGTCAATTGTATCATCACGTGCTTGGGACTGGCAGTCTGGCCCCAAACATTTTTTTAAAACTGGGTTTATACAAGGGGCAAATTGTTGTAATTTCCACTGCTGAATGCCTGTTTTTTGCCTACCTGTTTTTTAACAAGACACAGGTGGATTAGAAACACTGTCCCTTGCCCTTGGTTCAGTTCACAAGGGATTACTCGGTTTTCTTATATTTGCCATTACACTACGTTTGAAACTGATGAGTCCATCGACAGAAACTGAATCTGTAACAGTTTCTGATAACTGATTAATCGTTTAAGTGATATATCAGGGGAATCTGCCATATGCTTTCTCGTTTCACCTTCTAAAAATATCAAGAACAGAGAAATGGCTGACAGTCGCTGGTGTGTATGTTTCTGCCTGTGTCTGTGTGTGTGTGTTCTTTCTAAACACGTCTCAATCACAGTCGACGACACGTCATTATCTTGGAACAAGCCTTTGCTTTGCTCTGATACAAGGGCCTCTCATCTCCCACGGTTGATTCTTCATATCTTTCTAGGGATTCTCAGCAGGTGGGATCTGGAGACCGACCAAGGAGCTGGAATAATAACAACAACTGGAGCATACACACACACACACACACAGTGGAACTTTGGCACACAACCCCCGTAGCGTGGATCTCTTCGTGTCTTTGTGCGCCCTTGGCCTAGACACCAGCTGGTCTCTTCTCTATTAACTTGCCCACTTGTACAGTACATTCATCCTCATATTACCCAGCAACCCCTCCTTGGCTTCACAACACACACTATCCCAACTCACTCTCGGGAACACCCTTTCTTTAATCCCAAAACGACACCCACTGACACCGAAACCCGCACTTATCCCTAATCCCGGTTGCTTTATTATGCCAGAAACCATGGAAATAATGATAATGGCATTAAAAAAACCACAGCAGGAATAAACGGAGGCAATATTTTGGCCTGCAGGCATTTTAAGCTCCATCATCTCCCTGACTTTGATCCCCTTCCTTGGCAAGCCTCCATATCCTGGATAGAAAGCGAAGAGGCAGCCCCAAGGTGCCTCGAAATGCTGCAAAGGGGATGGGGGGCAAAGTTTAGGAGGCAAAAACAGTCTTATGTGGGTGAATATTTGACGGGGAAGATGCGGGTGATATAAATTCTGAATAATAAGGCAGCCGTGGGATGTCAAGGAGCCACGGGCTAACTAGAAACGCTCCCTCGCTACTGAAAACACGGAGTGAGGACGACGCCTCGTCGACTCCAGAGTAAATTGGAGAAATAAGCGCAAACGACTGTGTTGTGAGATTAGATTAACCCCCTCGGAGGCAGAAACGTGACGCTTTATTTTGGAGGAGTATATATTACACAGAATAATGCCTTTACTTTGTTCTCCTTTTTTTATAGAAGTGTAATGCTTTGGATTCATTCAGGCTGACACGATGTCACCTGCTCTACTGCTCTAACAGGGTGATCACATCTCAGTATATTAACCACAAATCACGAAGGCAGCAAATCATAAAAGGCTTTTCCAACATCCATTTCCCTTCTGACCAAGCAGCTACCTGTTTCAGTTGATCTCACTAGTGTTGATTTATTGAAGCTTTTAACTTGCTTAGAAGTTGCTTGGTAATTCGTCACCTTTATTTTCCTGTCAACAAACACCTGAGGTTTTTGCTGCCTGCACTTTTCATCCATAAGCTCTAATAAAAAAAAAAAAAAGAAAAGAAAAAAAATCTAAGCCCAGGCAACAGACAAAATGTGACCAAAAGACAAAAGGAAAAGAAAGAAAATATGTCTAAAATGCTCACTTGACAAATTCCAAACACTTCATACGATGAATCATCTTTCTGAAATGAAACACACATGCTGCTCCGCTACCAGGGGCCGAACTCATGACCTTGCAGTCGCCCGTCAGTCCCTCGCTCTGCCACGCGCAACAAGGCGCCCGAATAATGCTGCATTGTCTCCTTTCACCACGCTCGTCCGCCACCTTCGGCCTGACGACCGCGGCAGTAAAAGTAGTGTCACCTTACCCTGACGCGGCCCGCTATGCAACTTATGGAATACCACCAGCTCGCGTTACCGCCGCCGGTATGCAGACATCGCGGTGTAAAGCCAAAGGTCTTTACAAGTCAGCATTTATCATTTTATAGGAAATTCCGGGATCAAACCAGTTTGTAATCTCGCTTAAAGCACTGCCTCTAAAATTTGCTTACTGATCTAGAAAGTTTCTCAAGTTAAAAAAAAAAACAAACTATCAACAGCTCTCAAAACTGTCTTCGGGGGAAAAAGGTGAGCTCTCCACCCCAAGATCAACTGAGAACGCTCCAGCTTGTTCTAACCCACAAGACAGGTCACCAGTTTGGGCCCCTAAAGGCAGGGTGCCCCATCCAAGGTCTTAGACACAAGAAAGCATGCATGGTTCCTTCCTGATCGCCCCGATCTCCGACACTGCTGCAGGCACGTACAGACAGCGCTCCTCTGTCTCCGGATAAAAATAAGGGAAGATGCCGCTAAGTTTCAGCGTTTAACAACGCTTACCCCTAAGACGGCTTATTCAAAGACCAAGCTCGGGGAGGCATACAGGGCCATTTCGGAGCTCAGGGCAGCTCATCGCTAAAACGAGGGAAGGTCTCGTTTCGCCATTACTTCGTTTAATGCACATTGTTGAAGCGGATTGTACTTTATCTGAGGTTTCTTTGTGTCCCTTCTTGCCCAGACGGTAATGAAACTCCTTTAAAACTAAAAAGGGAGGGGGGCAAAAAATAAAGCTGAAAAAGCTGTATAAAATAAGGTGCTCTGGTCTCCAGACCGTATATCTTCCCATCTCCAATCACAAGAAGAATGTGTTTTATCTCTATGGCTGTTTCATATTGTGTTATATAAGGCACTTTATTTTGCACTTCTGAATTATAGGTGTTACGTAACCGAAGGTGGGTTTAATTTGAGGTGGATATTTTTGCCATCCTGATCTTTGCACAGATTTTTGTCAGATGCGCAGCCTTAATATTTAGACATGCTTTATGGAATATGCATGGGACGGATGCTTTCATCTATGAAGCCTTGCTTCACCGCATCTACTTCTATTCTTTCCAGTGGTGTCCCCCCCAGTAAGAAGTGGCAGAAGCACCATGCTCTGTGTTTTGCATTTTACCTTCTCTGACTGTTTTATAAGATAAATGATTTAAATGACTGGTTATGCTAAGCTTATCTCCAGCTGTGCTAGGCAGAGGTTGTCGGTTTCTGCTCTCACGTCACTACAGGACGAGCTCAAAATACTTCACTGAATTTACGCGCTGCTTGCTTCAAACACTTGTCCCCACTCTCCCTCTTTAACGGCTCTGGCTGTCAAATGTACGGCGGCATCGCCGCCCACACGTCGGCGTCCATTGTTGTTTTTCTCCTACATACACGCCACACACAGTCAACAGCCTGGGTCAACAACAACAAGAGAGAAAGGTCTGATGACAACGGACCAGCTACTCGATCAATATTTGAAAAAACATAAGTAAATAAAGGGTGAGTTTGTTGTCCTAATTTGGCCATTTTAGCTGTGCTCTTTATGTGAATGGGCTGAAAAGGGGTCTGGCTGACAACAGCCCTGCCTGGTCACATACACTCTACAACTTGTAGCGTGGATAAAAGAGGTTCAGGCCCTATCACGCATCCATGCCCGCATCTCGGCCCAGTGTCCATTACATTTATGTTTTCATCAGACTTAAAAAGAAGGGCTCTGCCATGTGTTTCATCGTGGAACCCAACCAGCCTGAAGAGGAACTGCAACATTGGTTTGCACATTTTATCCCTGTTCGCCTCTGCATGTGGCTTAAGCATCTCATGTGTGTGACTAATACGCTACCTGTTAGTTCAGTGCTTAAAATCGTGGTGTGCAGTATCCTCGGTCTTGACTTTCTTCCCGATAAACTACATGCAAAAATTAAAAAACATAGACACTGCCATGGTGGAACTGCAGCTAATCGATCTATCACTGATCAAGCCCAGCTTGATGTATATGCTGTGATGTATATCATTAACATCAACTCAGCAGCAGGACAATAAAAATGTGTGCATAACTAAGACTATAAATAAATCATCTCATATCTCCTCTGGAATATAACATATGTATTCTAATTAAAAAGTTTTGCCCCTAAAAGAAAAACCTGCCTCCCTCTGAAAAGGGAACCACAGAACAGACACCCAGCTCATTTACAGATCTCTCCTTTTTTCTTTTTTTAACCATATTTCACCATTGAAAAGGCTGGAAGATCATTATATAAGGTCTGAAGTAACAAACGATCGAGCTGACAGATTAATGGTGAAACTTGCTAGTTCCTGGTTCTGCTACCTGCCCAGGAAGTTTAGCACGGATGAGCAAACTAACAGCAAAACGTGCTGAGTAATAAAAGCTTCCTGTGATATTCATGCAGTTTCTTTGCTGTAATCAGGAAACCGGCAGGGCAGTGCCTGAATGATTTAAACAAAAAAAAAAAAAAAAAACAACAAAAGAAACAAACAAAAAAAAGACTGCAAGCAACACTTGGTATCTGTGGCTTATTAACGAGACTCGTCCAGCCGTTCAATTGCTCAAGGGTGGAAGGGACGGTTCAGTACCCCCCCCCCCAAATCAGGGAGCTTTTGGGTCTTTTTTTAGAATCGCAAGCTGAAGCAGAAAGACAGAAACAACAGCACCAACAGGACAGAAATTCCTCGGCCCCAGGGGAGACATTTAGGAAGCGTTTCACAGAGACAAAGCTCCAAACTATTTATTGTATTCAACCCAGATGCAGTCGTGCGCTCTCTCTCTCTCTCTCTCTCTCTAAAAAAAAAAACAAACAAAAAAAAAGAACCTAAACCACATAGGCTAGGTTTTCTGAGGCTACCTATTGAAGCATCTCCCAGCTACTTCTTCCAAAATAGATTAGAGCCATCCCAGTAATGTCACATCAGAGCTGGTTAGGACCCGCACAAAAGCAAGTTTGCAGATTTGTCACTCGGTAAGGGGAAAGCACCATCAGTTGTGCGGCCGAGAGATTCTGGCTGAGGCCCGGCTCGTCGACCCTACCCGCCTCTGGCAGGTCACCAAACACTGGTTGGAGGTTTTTCCCTTTTATTCTACAAAATTATGACCTTACCGCGAAAGTGTTATTCAGATTAGAGAGTGATATTGGGAAACTATTTCTCACTCTCAATGTGTTAAGACGGATGACAACACTCATTTCCTCCCTTTGCTTTTTGTTTTTCCTCTGAGTTACAGAAAAAAAAAAAAAAAAATGAACCGAGGGGCCAGAGCAGATGGGCCTACCGCTCTGAACAAACACACCGGAGAGACGGTCCTCGACATGCAAAAGTGCAACTGCGGAGTTTGCACAAAAAACGCAGCACAACATGAAGCAGACGGATGCACATATGCAGCCACTTGGTCCCGCACCAATCATACCCAGAGGAGGAAATGATCGGCCTCCGCCGGCTGAGTGCCGACACAATATCAGCAGTCTGCCCGGCGAGCATTGTTTCACACTGTCTGGTAGGACAGTGAAAAGTGGTTTCTAAAGTTGGTCGCCATTTCACCACAGCATCAAGTCGTGAGCCTGAGGCCATTATTAGTGTTGAAGCTGGCACGTCACGAAAAAAAAAAAAAATTCACACGTTGGCCACAGTCACTCACCCACACCTCTTCTCAGGCAGCTTCATTGACCTGCAGGTCACTAGACTCTATTAAAAAAAACAACAACAACAAAAAAACAACTTCTGATTCCGTCGCAGGCTGTGAATGTGGAAGTGAGCAAAAAAAAAAAAAAACAAAACCCAAAAAACCCCAGAGTAAACAGCCGTTGTTCTAATTCTGAATGGTTTATTACATAACCTACAACTGAAGAGTTGACAACCTTTTATGAAAGAGACTTCTCATAATGGTTTACCATGATATAACAAGCTTGGCTTAGACATAGCAGAGGGAATCAGTTACACATGTATATACACATACATGCATGCATGCATGCATGGACACCCAGAGAGAGGAAGTGAGGCTTCAACGATGCCTTGTTTCGCCATTTATTCATTTAAAGCCTATTTATTGTTTTCAGCCTATAGGTCATTTTGATTTTTCAAAACAATTAAAGAAAGGTTAAATATACATCACAAGTTATTGGAGATCATAACATTGTCTAATAATTGCCCATAAACTCTGACCAACACAGATGGAACCAAGTATTGAACTTACAAAACAACTTAAAACTAATGACTTAAAAAGAAAAGGACGTAAATCTTCACATGTAACAACTTACAACTGTAACAAGCGAATTCAAGTTTGTTTGTTTTTTTACATTATCAAATTGTCAATTAATTAATAAATCGTTTCAACGGTCTTCCTAAAGCACACTGATATTCCCCTCAGAAAAAAAAATCTCTGTTTCCCCATTTGCCAGAGCGAACAAAGCACAACAGAGGCCAAAAATGTGCAGTGAGTCGCGCAGGAAATTAAAATAAAGCAGGATTCCTGCGGACTGCCGAGGCACATGCAGGTGAAGACTAACGCTCCTCGGGGGATTGGCTGGGTGTCTCTCTGCTCTTTTAAGGAAATGTAAAGAGAAATGAGCAGCCGCACAGCCCGGGGGTGGAACAGTGCGAGCCTTACCGCCGCTTTTTGTGTTATTGCACCGGTAAAATAATAAACATCGGTTGTGGTGCATTTAAAAAGGTGCAGACACACATTCTTCCAAAACTACAATCGCTTGGTGCGATGTTACATTTCGGATCATTTCAATCATGTTTGAGCAAGTTCCCGCATATATTGACTGACGATACTTGTTCCAGGTTCTAGTGGTTAGTTTAACACGCTGACTTGAGGACAGCGTGTGGCTGCCGTCACAAGGTCGACTGCAAATAAAGCGGACGAACTGACAGGTCACCAGTAGCAGCGTTTTATTACGAGTAAGGACAGAAAAGCGGCATCGAAGAGCGAAAAAAGGGCGTGTTAGCAAGTCGGGCTAGGCGATAGCAGGCTGCGGCTAAGCTAACTCCACTAGCCGCCGATCTCCGGTGTGTGAAAACTTCCATAACACGAGCGGCCGGAGACCCGGGAACGAAGCGACGTGTCCACCGGGCGTGGGGGGGTCGGCGTGGGGGGGGGCACGGCTCAGGTGAATTAATAACACGCACACGGCTCCTATTTTCAGCCAGGACCGTACAAGGAGCCTCCGTTTTGAGATTCGCCAACGAGCGGAAGTTGAGCTAAAAATACTGAGCAGAAGCAGCAGCGGTCGCGCCGAGGCCTCCGGTTCGGCTTTTTTTTTTTTTTTTTAAAGCAAAACTAGATTTAACGACGAGGCGGGGACGCGCGGACAGACGGACTCGAACCCGAGACCGAACCGGTGCCACGGGCCTCCCCCGCCGGCCGTCCGGGCCGAGCCGGCGGCTTAAAATCGGCGTCTTACCTTTTCCTCGTCGGATAGCTGCTCCTCATGATCCGCCATCTTTTCTTCCGGCACCACCAGCTTGTCAGAGCCCCGTGACGTCATCGCTCGGGTGGCTTCCCGGCTCGGTTCAGTTCAGTTTTCACAGCTTTTCCTTTTTCTTTTTCTTTTTTTAGTGGCTGCAGGCTGGATTAACACCCCCCCAACAAATAGCCCCAGCCCCACATCGTGTCCGCCCACATGTTCGATAAGTGCAATATATCAACTATGACCTTATTCCTCCATCTTCTTTTTTACTCTGTAAAAATCTAGTCCAAAAACTTACTGCTCATTTATAGTAAAACTGGGCTTTATCAATTCATTCTGTGTGTCAAGTATTATTATTATTCTAAAACAACCTAAATTATTTTTATCATCAAAAGGCTTGATAATCATTATCTTTAACAATCATTTGAGTTTGCAGTAAATAAGATGATAAGATTTTTTTTTTTAAAGCCCTTATTATTCTCTGGATTCCAAGTTGATATAGTCAGATGTCATTTTTAAGAATAAAACCCAAAATATTGAGTTTATCATAAGTGAACAATAAAGACCAACAGAGGGCAGGGCATAGACATAAGACCGTTTGTAGGCGTGGTGTATTTGTGTGTGTGTGTGTGTGTGTGTGTGTGTGTGTGTGTGTGTGTGTGTGTGTGTGTGTGTGTGTGTGTGTGTGTAAAAGAGGATGGGTATCTCAGGTGTTAGTGTGGATGTGTGTGTCTGCATCAGATTGAAGCAGATATGTATGTAAAACAAATTATAAATGGATAACAGAGAGTTAGGGGAAAAAAGGGTTGGAGTTCTGTTTTTTTCTTAAAACAATAGTGTATGATTTTGATAAATCAGTTGAGAAAAATTGACAACTGAAAAACAACTTTCAACCAACTGACTGGTTAATACAGCCTTGATTGTTGCAGTAGAGGGTATTTGCATAATTCAAGAATTAGATTCCAAAATGTACAACTGCAATCTTCAAAGCTGCACTATTGGTCATGCACGTATGTTTTTATGCACACTGGTCTTGGGTCATATACTGTATAAAGATGTCCAACTTAATTTATTTTCTAATAACTATTAACTTATAACTTTTTTGTATCCCATTCCTGTCTTTTTTGCTTGAGTTTTTCTTGTGCAGCTGTTATGAAAAAAAATCCTCCTGAGGATCAATAAATGAATAAAACCCTGGTATATTATCTTAATATTGTAGAGCAAATAATTCTGAGGTTCATTTTAAGATTTTTTGATTTCCTCATTAGGGCACATTATGATCTTTTTTTCAATGGGCTTTGGATATAAAACAATTGATATTTGTCATGTCTGCTTCTCGTTTGTAGCCTTTAATTAGTTGTTGTTTTAACAGAGTTAGAGAGCATGTAGGGTCCCAGTGCTTCATGTTACGGAAACCAGCAGGGACAAATTTAGACCACTGAGCCTCACCTGGTATATTCAGATCCAAGAACCAAGAGCCTCTTTTTTAGAAGATATGCTGTTTGTTTTTCTCTAACTGCCTTGCTGTGACTGTAGTCCATCACTTCCACACTTCCACAGATTAAGTACCTTAATGGGAATGTAATGTTTTAAGTCTTCACTGGCACAAAAAAATCTGGGGAAAGCCCTGAGATTACACAGAGATGTTATCACACTGTGCATGCCACGCTTTTCAACACTAGATGGCGAGCAAAGACTGTTTTCTGGAGCTAACGGAGACGTTAGAGTCTCCATGTAAAGGATTCGGGTTCAGTTTCACTGTCCGACTGACTCATTCCTTTAAACAATACCAGCCAACAAATACAACACGTAACTTAATACTAGATACATGAACCCTACAGCCACTCTGAGACAGACGGGAGGGTTAGACAGAGACAGAGGAAGACAGAGAGAGGTTTGTTGAATATTATCACAGATGGTGAAATGTTGGGGTTTTTTTCTAGGCTTCGGGAGTTCAAAGAATTCTGTCTGGGCACCGAGCAGAGGGGAGTCTGGTTGGTTCTTTGGGTCACATAGCTCCTGCTCATTGCATCTCTCTGATCCACCAGGTAAAACACTTCCTACATGCACAGAACCACATAAACCTATAACTTGTTCCGCTCCCTTTTGAGGTCATTGTGTTAACTTGTATTTCCCTTGAGGCCACCCTAGCCCTACCCATCATTACAAGCCTGAGCCCAAAACAACCCTAGAAGAAACCTAACCTAAACTTGACCAAAGAAATGATAACTTGTGACCATAAAATAAAACGTTAAGTTGAGGGGACCTGATTATTGCCCTTGAACTGGAAAAAAAGTCCCTGCAATTTAAGTGAAACACATTATACCTGCAATCACATACAGCATATTTTTTGATGTGGGGAACTTATTACTCTCGCAGTAAATGTTTTTATAGCAACCTGTTAGCTAGCAAACCACATCCTGAGCTTCATTTTAATGCTGTAGCTGGTGAAGGTTGAGCTAATTTTGTTTATTTTTCTGGGTATTTTGTTCTGTGCATTGTATTTTAAAGACCGATAATATGTTTCCGTGTTAATTATTGATGTGGAATTGGCCGACGCTAGCTGCTGAAGCATGTAGTGGAGTACAGTGGAGACTGGCCTCTGAAATGTATGCTCCAGAAATAAAATTACAAGGTAGTGTAAAGTTAAAATATTCAAGTAAAGTACAAGTAATTGTAATGTACTTAGTTACTTTCTACCTCAGGTTGTCTTAAATGTGCCCTCTGTCTGGTTAGCTTGTCACATAGCTTAATTCTCTCGGGCTACAAATATTTATTGTTTTGAAGCAGAGGCCTCAAAAGGAAGACAGTAACCTTTTAGCACAAGCTACCTCACACTCCCCCTCTGCTCTAATATCACGTAAATGCCTGCAGCTAAATTATAACAACCTCTTTTCAGGTATCTCTGTGTTTTGAGCTTGTTATTCACAGGCAGAACTGTTAAACCCTCCAATGAGCCACATAATGAGCACTTCAAACCGGGCTGCCGGCTGACAGCTAAGTTTCTTCCCCTTCGCTTCGCCCCCACCCCCCTTCCAGCACTGTAATTTATCCGTCCTTTGAAAAGACTCGCTGTTGCTTGCGATGCCAGCGCTGCAGCTCGGTGTTTGTTTTGGCGAGGTCACCGCGACGCTCACGTTGCCACCGTATTATACCTCCATTACAGGGCGACGGCGGCGAGAGCAGCGATGATAGTAATCTATGCCTTGCAACAAGCCCGACTCTGTCTGACAGTCACCTTCCCTTTCATCCACTACTTTGAACTAACAATAGAGTCCTCTAATATGTCATTACTGCGTCTGTCATTATAGTTCTACACGCACAACATTTAACTTGTGTTGCATCGAACCATTTCTCCCTTTTGCCATGTTCGGGGGTTTTTTTTGGTTAAAGTTTTGCTGTGCTTGAAACACTTGAATTATGACTGACACATCCCAGAAGTATCATGGAGTCCTTATCTCCCTCCTCAGTGAGGCCCCGCCATCAGCACAAGTGGCTGAATAATCGTGCGGTTTCAGATTCGGGATGATGATGGTGATGATGATGATGAGGCACGCAAGGGATTTTTAAAAAGCCCTGTAATCTGCCCAGAACTTGAATGGCCCCGCAGTGCTGCCATTGTGTCGACACCGGAGCTACTCATCACCTCCGGGGACAAAAGGAAGCATTGAGAGTTTCTCCTTGGGAAAAGAAGGGGCCGCTCCGTGACTCACCACCAGCCACCGGTTAGTCACCTCGGATACTCATTTCACCGTTTCCCTCTTAGACAACAAGAAGACTAGAAAAGAGCCATTAAAGATGCAGAATGATAAAGTGCTAAACTATAACGGCAGCACAACCTTTGTAGGCGAGTATCATTTTGGTTATGCCACACTTGAGCGATCGTGTCCCTCTCTGTTCTCCAGCCATCCGGGTATCAGTGTGAGGAATATCTTCCTTGGCAGGGCATCAAAGTCCAAGGAGGCAGCGCCATGGGAACGACTGATAGACCGTATTTCCACACCTCCCGACAGTATCTGCCATGGTCTGCTTTGTGCCGGTTCAATAGCCGCTGTCGTTGAAATGCGGGCGGCGGCAGTGTGGATTGATGAGGCCTTTGAATTGCTGAGCTGAAGCAGGGGGCTAAACATGCAGGTGGGAAGTTCTGGGCAAGGTCAGGATTTGTGTTTTTTGGCAACTGTGAGATTATGTAGGCAAGTTATTTACTTATTTAATTTTTTTAAATTTTTTTGGCACACCAGAGGTCGGCCTCTATTGGCAAAGCAATGTCGGTCAGTTGGGCCACCTGCATTCATGGTCCCCAGAGGATGAATCCTAATGACTTTGTTGATCCTTTGACCTTTCTCACCGTGGGATTGACATTTGTGGTTTTCAGTGAAATGTCTTGACAACTATTGGATGGATTGCCATGAAATCTTGTAGAGATATCCATGATGCCCAGAGGATGAGTCCTACATCTGTGGTACTCCCCTGACTGTTCCTGAAGTGCCACCAGCAATTTGATGTATCCTGAACATCCACTCGATGGATTGGCACAAATTTTTGTACAGACATGCATGGTTCCCAGAGGATGAACCCCTCCAACTTTGGTGATCACCGACTATTCCCCCAGCATCACAATAAGGTTCAAATTTGTGGCTTTGAATGAAATGTGTCAACCAGTGTTGGCTACGAAATTAGGTTCAGACATTCAAGTACATTTTTAAAAAGAAAAGAAATTTTACTTTTTTAAACTTTTTATCTATAAACCATACCCCCCCTTTAGCTAACCCTCCACATTGTCTTCAGGGACTCTGATGCCCCACCAAACCACAGATACAGTCTTTCAACGCCAGTCTGGCTGTGATCACACTCCCCTGGAATTCCTTGGTGCACCAGCACTCCCATTCCCGATTACTGATGATTACATTTTTTTTGTATGAGCGATGGTGGAGTTATTCTGATTGAGGCAGCTCCAAACCGGTTCCACATGATGCTGTAAAAAAAACATGTGAAGACTTTGATTCTGCAAAACAGGAGAGTCGGAGAGTTGCAGTCACAGCAGAGAAAAACTTTTCTCAACTCCATCATCAACGGGGTTCGTACTGTAAGACATGTTGACCTTGGAAGGATCGGATGCTGGAATGAGCATCCTCAGCCAACGAGCCTGTAGGTCTGAGTAAGATGTGCTCACCAAAAAGTACCTTGATGTTGAATTATGGATTAAGGCCTCAGTCACACACGTTACATCTGAAGGCAAAAAATGTGGGAAGTAGCCCACATTTGAGCTGCCGAGGACAGGTCCTGATAGATTTCGTCCAAGGAAAGAGGGAACGCGTGCCAGAGTGAGGTGTTCAT
The DNA here is from genome assembly GCA_016859345.1 of Istiophorus platypterus. Lineage (NCBI taxonomy): Eukaryota > Metazoa > Chordata > Actinopteri > Istiophoriformes > Istiophoridae > Istiophorus > Istiophorus platypterus. Next base: position 26,015,292 of record CM029121.1, on the reverse strand, counting down.
CAAGTGGAAACACGCAACGCCGTGATTCATTGTAAAGGAAAATACAGAAATCATGTTATGTTTTAAAAGAACTGTTGGCTCAAATCTTTGGCCATAGCACTTAAATCAGCCTGAGCTTGAAATACTGATATAAACGTAAATTTTCTATAACAAAATTCGCAAGATTGAACTCAATTTATCTCAACACAAAAATATATGCACAAGAGGACATTGAGATGGATCGAGACTAGGTCTATGTGGGGGACGAGGGACGTAGGACTCTACTCTCCTTGCTCTGAGGTTTTTCCAAAGTTCAGCGACGTTTGGAATCTGCGGTGTTTTGACAGCGGTTGCTGAATTCGATTTAAGTCTAGTGTCCGTGCAATGAATCTGAAGTTGTTTGGCGATGTGTGTGTGTGTGTGTGTGTATGTGGGGGGGGTATCATCCACCTGGAATATTTAAACACAACTGAGAAAAGACTCTGATCCATTTCATGATCTGGTTCTCCATATCATCCTGGATCTCCCACCGCGTTTTAACAGTCGACAGCAGACATCAAACATTTCAGGCTTAAGCCCCCCACTCCCAAGACCTTTATCCCAATGTAAACTCATCCCTGGTGCCGAGGATGGATCTCTGGGCGGTGATACTTTTCTTCTCTGCTTCAAGGCCCCGGTCTCGTTGCATTTTACAGCCGGTTGTGCGTCTCTGTGCGTGGTGCTAGACAGTCAAGCTCTATGAGGCTCATAATGTACAGTTTTTTTATGAAGATGTTAACGGTGCTGATTCACTGCCATCATGATCACTGAGGCTTGGGCGACATTTAGAAAATGATCCCCTGGGGTGTCGTGTCCTCGCCGGTTAGCTTTGATTTTCAACTTCACACCCTGTTTTGCAGTTAACTTGCAAATGCTCTCCTAGTTCAGGGTCTGCTCCCCTTGTTATATTTAATAAGCCTGCAATTTATGTGACAGATGGACCCGGAGATTGACGCGCTGAAAGACGTGTGCCTGGTACAAAAGTGCCGATGGGACGGTTGCGTCACAAAAGCTGTGACATTTTGATGCTACAGGGATTTTTAATCAGTTTCCTGCACCAGAAAATTCATATCCTGATTGTGGATTACTATTTGAAACACAACAGAGAACACGCTACTTGGGGTTAAGACAAGAAAAAAAAAAAACCTAAAACCAAGCAGGTGCACCTGATGCAAAAGGAACAATATTGTATGTGAGAGGGGAAAAAATCTCCTGAATTCGATTCACTTTCTTTTTCTCTCTTTGACCACAACAAAGCAGTTTGCCTTGATTTCTGAGTTTTTGATTCTCTCCAACTCTAAGCTGTTTTATGGACTCACGGATCAAGTCAAGTACTAATTGCGACCTTTTATAGGTTCTGCTAGTTGGCAGCGCTTCCATGACTCACTGCCGCAGCTGGAGTTGTAACAACACTTCAAAGTCCAAGCGTTTGGCTTTCATGTGGCGTCTCCGTTATTTTGTCCAGGGTCCAAGTGCTCGATGAGGTGTGCCTGGAAGCGCGGGGACGTTAAGGGGTCAACAGGGGGCGCCAACGACCCAAGAACGAACCCCGGCGCTCTAGAGTTTAATCCTGGTAACAATTCAGCTGCAACTAAACAATGTAAAGTGGAATAAACGATGAGAAATAATGAGGGCAGCAAAGGTCTTTGTGGTATGGGAGTGTGTGTGTGTGTGTGTGTGTGTGTGTGTGTGTGTGTGTGTGTGTGTGTGTGTGTTGGGGGCAGAGGTAGCCCCTCCACCCGGTGCCATCCACCTCCCTGGTTTCACCAAGGCCAAAACTTATTAACTGGATAATGAGTGTGAGTTGACTCAGCAGGTCAGAATGGCACTGACCGGCTTTGGCTGCTAATACCCTGATAAGATTGTGTGTGTGTGTGTGTGTGTGTGTGTGTGTGTGTCTGTCCTCTGCAAGTTAGAGAGATGTCTGCTAACTTTGCTCTTGTTCTGTCACATAACACAGTGATTTGTTTTGGCCTAAAATTTGTGTTCGTTACATACGTTTCAGATGACGACAAGTTTTACTGAGAGAAAATATCCATGGAGGCTTTACCTACTTTATATAAAAGGGACAGTACCATTACGTAAAATACTCCTTTACAAGTTTTTATCTTCCTGCATTCAAGTTCAGAAATATAATCAAAATGTACTTTAGGTATCAGTTTAAACAAAGGAATATTATTATCAATGAGTCATTAAGGCAACAGCAGTTTTTTAAGGTCGTAGCTGGTTGAGATTAATTAAAATTTAACCAATCAGAGGCGACTCCACGAGGACCAAACCTCCACCCGTGAAAACAGGGTTTAGGCCTGTAGGCTACTCCTTTAAAACAGAGGAAAAAAGACTGGATGTGCGGAGCTGGAAAACCTTTGCATTAGTGGGAACGTGGCATCCACCGGTTTCAGAAGTTGATCCACGATTGACTGGGGGAGTTGATTTTGTCCATCTTTTGTTTGTTTGTTTCTTTGTTTGTTTGTTTGTGTTTGTTTTTTAAAACGCGTTTCTCGCAGTTTTCACAACTTCCCCCTTCTGACAAATCCGAACACGTGAAGTAACCTGTTTCTACAGCTGTAGGATAAAAGTAGGTGAAACAAAAAAGTAAAATAAATACATAAATAAATGAACAAAAAAAACAAACTACCACGTTTCTTTATGAAATGTGGAGTTGAGGTGTGAAGCTGACGATCGTAGTCACTGTTCTCCAGTGAGAAAAACTGGAGACATTTAACTGCCTCCCTTCGAAACTACATGGGGTCGGTGTTTGATACCCTGAAGCTAACTTCTGAGGGTGGAGTATCACTTTAACATAAGCATGTGTGTGCATGCTTGCACATTTGTGTGTGTGTGTGCGTGCATGTGTGTAAGGAGCCTCTGTGCAGTGTGTAGTCTCTCTGACACACATACTGATGCTATTGACTCACCTGATGACTCGCGTACGAAAAAAAACAAAACCAACCCTCCAAAAAAACCTGCATCCACTTTTCCTCTTTTTACTGCGACACTATCACCACGCTCGCCTGCACCTGTCCGCTCTTTGAACATGTGTGTGGCCGTGTTTTTAGCGTGTGTCGCTTACAGCACACACACTCACATCACACTCACAAACGCACACACGTGAACACCTGAATTGGCACAGGTAGAGAACAGCGTTGGGGGGGGGGGATTACAGCCTGCTGGTGTTGACTTTAGAAGGGATTAGGAGCAGGGAGTGGAGAGGTTGACTTGCAGTGTTAATGTGTTTTTAGTTATTTTTTAAAAAAACAGAATACAGTTTCTTTGATTTGTCCAATTGCACCATGTGTTTCAGATAGAAACACTGAGTGTTAAAAACAGTTTAAAAAGTAGGTTTTTTTAAATTGACTTTTAACCCCCAAGCTCCGTTTGTAAGTAGAAACAGGACTTTAATGACCAAAGGTTAAATTGGTGACAGGTTTAAGTATTGCACTATTAATTTTTTGCGACGCGTTTCAGAGCGTAGAACTGGCCCCGGTGTGTCAAAACAGAGCCTTGAGGCCGGCGACGGGAGGAGACCAGAAGCACTGGGGGGGGACGAAAGACGGGATGAGCCTGGTGTGGGGGGCACGGCAGGGACGGGGGACGGGGGGTAGCAAAGACAGACATGCCTCATGCTACTGTTAGCCGAGGGGCTTAACATGGACTTTTTTCTTTTTTTTTTTAACCGGGACAAATTTAAGCCTCAGTACGAAAACAAACGTTAATATTCTTTATAAGACATTTTTTTTTAACCTTCCTGGATTTCAGGGCTGGTGAAGTTTCAAAATAAGGAAGCAAACATCCGAGTTTCCGTGACACCACCTGGTTTTGGACTGAAATGACAAAATGTTCTGAGGAAGGAAATTAAGAATCACATTGGGAAGTAACTTTAGAGGATGGTGGACTTTATTTTTATTCTCTTCGCTTTTGTTTTTTGTTTTTTTTCATGTCACACCATGTCAAACAGGCTGTAAAGTTGTTTAAAGCAAATTTATTGTGACTTTTGAACATAAGTAAAATGGACTTGGCAAGAAATAAGAACCGTCTTGTTGTATTTAGTATAATTGCTGTAAGAATTACAGGCCCCTCAGTATATATAATAAGAGATGCTTCCATAAGGGCCCTCATTTTTAAACGCTATAAGGCGCTAACGCTATACATGCTCATCCTTGTTTAAAATAAACCCATAAAGCTGCTTGCTTGTAAAAAAATATGAATCAGGTTCTAGATTAGATTCCCTGATTTACCTTGTGCCTTCTCTGAGGAGACTCTTGGGGCCACGCCTTTAATATCGCTGCAGGCGGGTGAAAAGCCACATACTTTACCTTTACACACACTGTGTTTCTTTGGAATCAAGAAAACGATCCAAATCGCCCCCGGTTTTTCTTTTTTCCACAGTGGAGAGTCTTGTTCAACCACAGCGATTCGACACTGGCTTTGATTCCCCCTCTGGACTCGTCTTTCTTCACACTCTACATGTTGTGATTTGTCTAAACGTCCAATAATGTCTTGTAAGCGCTTGTGTATATCTTTCCGCAGCACTTCGTGTGAGTGAAGTGAAGTAATGAAAGACAATGTAAGAACATTTATAAAAACAAACAAAAAAAAAATTAAGGTAAATGCGTAAAATTTGATTTTAAAGACCAATATCCTGCAAAGCCAAATTAATACTGATGTGTTAGCATTTAGAAAATTCCTTGGTGCCGTAAAGCAGTTTTGTGGTTTAGTGGCACAATATATGAAAAAAATGCATTGTGGATCTTCTTTTTTCTTTTATTCTGTTGATAACAGTTGTCTTTTTAAAATTCTTTCAACATAAAAGACTTTAAATTAAAGAAGTAATGATTCATTATGGCAACACACTGTGTGGAAAAAAGTAAAAAAGATCACTGAGAGCAGGTCTATGGGCAGGATTTGGACGGATTATGCAACTCAAGAAAGTTTCAAGAATCTATTAAACAATTCTATATTCTGCTAAGATGAATGGAAGTCAAGGGCTTCAATTGACAAGCTTTGAAAGTGGTCAACAAAAATGCAAATTGTACATAATTTGTACTTAAGAGGCTAAAAGTTTAATAACCAATATCCTTCTATGTCAAATTAATGCTGATGTGACATAATTCAGATTTGCGCTTTAAGGCAATTTACCTTGGTGCTGTATGTGGCTTAGTGGCACATGATGTGAGAAATGCAACTTCTTTTTTATTCTTGAATTCTATCAATAAAGTTGCCTTCTAAAATTCTTTTGAAATAAATGACTCATAATTAAGGGGAAGGGGAAAAAAAGACACAAGTGCATGGTCTTCGTGCAGAATCTGGTCCCTCGAGACTGAAAACACATCAAAATGTAGCCTGAAAGACTGAGTGTTCTCATGCCCACTGGATGTGACTCTTGAACGTGAGACCATATATGGGTGTGACCCCAAAAAAAACCTCTGAGAAAGGACAACCTTTCCCGAAAGCCATGGTCACGGCCCAGTTAAATGACGAGGGGGGGTGCGTGTCTGGACCGTGTTACTTACACGGGTCGGGCGACGTGGGGGGGGGGGGGGGGGCTGGGCTAGAAGTGAAGGGTTCAGAGGTCACCACCGACCAATGGGAATGAAAAAAAAGGGGGTTTAATGCGTCCAAACAAGAGGCAGCGACTGTTTGGTCCCAACGTTGTGCTTGTATGACAGTGTGTTGACCCAGCGTGAGGCCGACTAGTCATCTGTCTTCGTCTAAAACTACCAGAGATTTTTAAAGTTTCAACACTTGCCAGAAGCTAAACACTTAAGGGTGTCGCTGCAGCTTTGTTCTCCGTTCACTGCGGACGTGATGCATCTTTGATTGTTTTTCTCGCCGTTTTGTCTCATTAACAAGGGATGTGTGGAAAACAGGGGCTAACTCTGATAGTATAGCTTTATTACACTGACAAAGTTCATTTGACATTACAGAGGAACATGTACCTTCAAGATTTATTTTTTTAAAAGACAAAATCATAAACACGCTTACACACACACACACACACACACACACACACACACACACACACACACACACGCACACATACACACATAGAACAGACAGTGTTAAGCACAGACAAATAAGAAAAAAAAAGTATTCATGGAGAATCACATGGTCAAAGTGACAGCAGTCTCTGAGTGTTGCGTTCAGGTGCGCGGTCCGCTCGTGGCCCCCCCCGGCTCTCGGCTGTTCCCACGGCGACCCTAGCCTCGGCGGCGATTGATAGCCAAGCGAGCGCATGCACCCGCACGTTGACCAGCAACACAGACCCGCACAGGTCCCCCATAATCCCTTCTCTTTATTTACAAAAAGACAAATGGCAGTGATTTGTTCTGTAGAGAGAAGAGGGCGACTGATTGATTGAGCGGCTTTGATCATTTGTTACGTGCCCCCCCGACCAGCCCCCACCACCACCCCCGTCTGACCGGATCCAAAAAGAAAGAGACTCGTCCTCAATACAAAAATATAGTACAGCAATTTTTTTTCTTGTCATAGCAAACATTCATACCTGTCCGTCAATGGCCCGGTCACATCAGCAGCCATTCAGATTGAAAAAAAACAAAAAACAACAACAAAATCTGCTACAAAAAGCGAATAAAAAAGGGACAAAGACCACAACAGCATTTTCCATTTTTTTGATCATTTTCCACAAATTATCTTTACTTTACATCCTAGTTAACAACTGTTTAAATCAGGCTGCTGCTTTTTTCCCCCGTCGCTCTGGGCAGCCATTCGTTTCCATTCATTTCTGCGTGGCACAAAAATCTTTCAGCAGATTCTTTAAACTTGTTCAAATTGCTTAATCCATCGTTTTTTTTTATCCCAACTCATAGAAAATCAGCTGGGGGAGCCAGACCTGTGTTTTTTTTATTTTGTACTTAGTGTATAAATTATTAGAATTTACTAAACATATTTAGTAAATTACTCGCAGTAAATTACTGCAGCAGACTGATTTAGATTTTCATAAGATTCCCAAAGAAACTTTGTCCCATTCAACCTCCCACAAAATAAATCTCCCTAAAGTCAGCAGGATTATTATCAATTGGCGGCTGGCTCTTCCATAGTCAATAATCCATATGTTCATCACCTGGCATAAACTTGTGTTACGTTCTGTTACAGTCGACGAAAAAAAAACAAAAAACTGTATTACTTAAACTGTATTAAAACACGATGAAAACTGAAAAATGTGATGGAAAACACAACTGAAGAAAGTTTATAGAATCTGTTAAACAATTTTACATTGTACTAAAATGAGTCAATGGCTGCCTGAAATGGTAGAACCCCCCCCCCCCAAAAAAAATCTAAAAACTCAGAATGAGAAGCTTTTGAAAATGGTTTACAAAGTGTAATTTGTACATCAATTGTACTTCAAAGCTAACACACCCTGTGTGGTCTTTTTACATTTAAATATTTCTTCATAATGACTCAATGCATCATCATTAGATATTTTACAGCCGCGGCTGACAGTCGTATAATAACAGAGGGAATCTTTGAGGTAAAGCTTTTACTTGAAGCTCCTTTGTGAAATCTTCAAGACGGAAAAAAATTATTTAATTTGATAAAACAACTTTCAGGTGAAATGCGGCGAACGGGAGATTAAAAAAACAAAACAAAAACCAAAAAACCCCTGCGGCTGCAAACGGCATCATTTAGTCAGGTCAGAGCAGGTTCTTAGACAAAAACCTGGAAAACAGCGAGCGACGCAGACGGTTCGTCAACCAGCAAACAAACCCCAGAACACAACTCTCATTCGTTCTCCTCCGTCTTTCCCAAGGGGGGGAATCAACAAAAACAAACAAACAAACAAACAAAAAGAAACTCAAAGCTTCCGGGCGTGTTCGCGCTGTCAGAGCTGCGGTGTTTGGACATGACGGGACATTTCAGGTTAAAAAACAAAAACAACAACATCAAAAAAAAAAAAAACAACCAAAAGATAAAAAAGGAAAATAAAAAGGTGCTTTCACACAGGTGAGTCAGCAACCCCCCCCAACAAGCACAATAAAAGGCAATTTTAAGATAATTACACAAATAAAGCATCCAGTGAACTGCACGCAGGCAGCAGTTGTTTTTCTTTTTCTCTTTCTTTTTTTTTTTTTAAATCAAACACATCCCAACTCGACGCCTACGATGCTGCTCCCGTTATCCGCCCCCCCCCCCCGAGGCGGAGGATCCATCAACGCAGGCCCCATTGTCTGTCAAGTATACGAAGGCGCCGCCGTGTCTCACATGTAGCGTGTGGAGGTGTGAATTCTTTTTTTTTTTTTATATGACACAATGCGCGGCCAGCGTCCGTCGAGCATTCACATTACCGCATCCGCGTATCGAAGCACACGTCAGCCCACGAGAAGAACCGTGAAATCCCCCCCGTCCACCCCCTCCTAGTTTGGGTACAGCAGTCAGTGGCTTTTGTCCGCTGCCCCCCCCGTGAGTTCACGAAGGGTCCGGCTGTTTCGTCAACACTCGAGAAAGGTCAAAGGTCGAGGGGATCTATGTACATCGAGTGAACAGTCAAAAGCTGTATGTGTGTGTTTGTGTGTGTGTGTTTTTTCCTCAGCGTACAGCGTCCAGTGTTTGGCAGTTACATACAGTAGTTCTTCATCACCTCACTGTTTTTTTCCTTCCTCGATCTTTCTCTCCATTTCTGAGTCTTTTCTTTTTTCCTCCCCCCACCTGCCGTGCTTCATGTTCCCTTCCTTTTTCTTTTTCGCCTCCCTCTCTTTCAGGTGCAGCAGTCTCGCTCCACGTGGCAGAAGAAGGGGGACTGGGACGGCAGGGACATGGAGGCGGAGGGGTCCGAGGAGGAGGAGGAGGAGGAGGAGGAGGAGGAAGACGAAGAGGTGGAGGCGACGGCGGCAGAGGAGGAGGGGGAGGAGGAGGAGGAAGCGAGGAGGGAGGGGTAAGGGCTCATCTTGTCGATGTTGACGTAGGTGGTGTTGAGCAGGACGTAGTGCTCGCCGCTGAAGCTGGAGAAGATGGCGGAGATGCGCGACACCAGCTCGGAGAAGGAGGGCCGGCGCTCCGGCTTCGGGTGCCAGCACTCAATCATCACCGTGTATCTGGGTGGGGAGAGGAAGAGGAAGAAGAGGAGTCAGGGCAACACCAGGGGGGAAAACGGGGGCTGCAGCGCTCGGTGTTTGGCCTATTTCAACCCTAAAATAATAGTTACTACTGCTCACAGGCCTTAAACTGTATTAAAGTCACTCGACAGACGCTTTTGCCCGAGGAAACTCCCTGTGAGTGTAAAGACGGGAAAACGCTTCCACAACAAAACCCTCAAGCAACCAAAAGAAGAGGCACATTTTTCTGGGTTGTGACTTTACGATAGTTTATTTCTTTATTTCCTCCGCGCTCGCTCTCGCCATCGCCTGGTTCCTGTGATTTCTCGTCGCTGCCGTTGGTTTTTCTTTATGTCTTTTTTTTCCCCCCGCTGTTTCAGCTGTGTAGCGGTTTAACGACCCATCATTCCTCATTTCTTTTTTTAGACGCCCTGTAGCCCTAGATTCCGCCTCTCCGCTCCTCTTTTAGAGGTTTTTTCTTTTTCTTTTTTTTGTTTTTTCCATACGACCATCCGTCATCTACCGTTTGAACCTGGGAACCTCGTGTTTTCTACCCTTTTTTATTTTCCCTCGTTCCAAAATGCCACGACAGCTATTAATATTAAATTCCATCAATCGATGGCCCTAGAAATCCATCAAAAGTTATTCCTTGCACGTGGGTCTGTGTGTGTGTGTGTGTGTGTGTGTGTGTGTGTGTGTGTGTGAGAGTGTGTGTGTGTGTGTGTTGGGGGGGGAGGAATTGCGGGAATGTTTGCAGATGTGCATCAGCGCCTGATGTCTCCATTTTAATTTACAGCTTGGGTACTTTGGGCCTCAGCCTCCCCTCACCTGAACACTCCCACTCCCTACTATGACTTGCAAACACACACACACACACACACACACACACACACACACACACACACACACACACACAATACACTTGCAGTGCACCCCATGGCGTTATCAGCTCCATATGAGCTCACCCTTGGCGTTCGGTTCCCAGTTACCACCGGGTCAGAGTTTAACGGATGAGATACTGTAGTGTTAACTGAGCCGAAGCGCGCGTATGTGTGTGTTTTGTTGACAGTGAAATACTCCGCTGTGATTTGACGGAGCATTTTCTCACAGACAGACGTGCGTTTTTGCATGTTTTCAATCCCTCGCTCTCATTTTTCATCCACCTCAAGTAGCCGCTGTATTTTATCAGCGGGGGAAAAGACGATTTTTTTAATACTAAAGACCGTGACCTGAGTTCAGTCTGGAGGAACCGGCGAGTTCACCCGAACTGGTCCAAGACAAAGTCCTGCTGTTTTGTTGTTTCTTTTCTTCCTCTGGCAAACTCTGATGTAAACGGATCCTAAGAAAACTTTGAAAAACTCGAACTGTCGACAGAAAATAAAAAAATCACAAAAGTAAGTCTTTGTTGGAATTTAATTTCTGTTTAAAACTCTATTTGAGTTTTATTGTGAGGCGGGAGAAAAGTGGCGTCTAGTCGAACCACGAACCACCTCGGCCGAGGAGACTGAGGTGCCACGAGTGTGTGGTTTTTTTCCCCCTTTAATTTTTGACCTCCACTGCTCGTATCGCTTCACCTCCACCGTTCTTCCCTGCTGCCGATGCCGCCACCGCCGCCGCCCTCCCTGGATTTCAGACTCCATCGCCGATGATGTATTTAAGCGCCACTGGGCGGTAAATCACTCGCGCTAACCGAGCCATGGCGCTTCGCTTCCAGGAGGCGAAGGACAGGTGAAAAATATCTATGAAAGTATATATGACTGTGTGTGTGTGTGCATGCAGACTCACAGGGCGTCGGGGCAGAACTCAGGCTGCAGCAGCCTCCTCCCCTGCAGGAGGAAGACGGTGATGTCGAAGGAGTTCACGTCAGAGTACGGCGGCGCCCCGCGGGTCATCAGCTCCCATAACAACACGCCAAACGACCACTGTAGGGGAAACGGTCAAAATTAACCCCTTTATTTCACCGGCGTCCTTTTCAGTAACATCTCATAAAATGCTAATGAGGATATTTGCGTTGGACATTTTGTCGCTAAGTGACAAGAGGGGCGGGACGTCGTCGGCGTCCCTCGGACCGGGGCCCTCACCACGTCGGACTTGGTGGTGAACTTGTGCGTCTGCAGGCTCTCCAGAGCCATCCACTTGACGGGCAGCTTGACCCCGCTCTTGTTGTGGACGCTGTAGTACTCCTTGTCGTAAACGTCCCTGGCCAGGCCGAAGTCGGCCACCTTCACCGTGTAGCTCTCATCCAACCTGCCAGAACAAAGAACGTTTGATTTGTGTTACGCTCGTCATTTTTTGGGGTTTTTTGTGATATTTGAGCCAACAGGGTCCAGAGCTCACATGCAGTTCCTGGCGGCGAGGTCCCGGTGGACGAACTTCTTGCTGGCCAGGTACTCCATCCCCCGGGCCACCTGCAGCCCGAAGCCCATCAGGTCTTTCACCGTCGGGTTCTGGAGAAAACACAACACATTCGTCTGACTCGGTCGGAAACCCCATCTGCCTTAACCTCTGACGTGTCGACCGCCCTAAAATGGCCTCAGAGCGCGTCTCCCTCGGCCTTACGTGCGCTTCATCGCGGATGAAGTTGCGCAGGTCGCCGTGCTTCATGTAGGGCAGGACCACCAGCGGCGAACCCTCGGGGGGCAGGCAGATCCCCAGCAGGGAGAGAACGTTGGGGTGGCTGAAGTCCTTCATGATTATCCCCTCCTTCAGGAACTGGGAGACCTCCTCCAGATCCGTGATGCCTTGGAGAAAACAAACAAACAAGAAAAAACAGTCAAACGACAATTTGATTTATTGTCATGTTTTCAGTTCAGCTCAAGAGTTGGTTCCTCTATGGTTGAAGACATGTTTTTGACCTCCAGGCGCCATTACGTTAGATTTACGGGAACTGTAATCCAAAGTGATTTACAAGCATCATGATACCTGTTCTAAAATCCTCGGTTAAACTCTTTTAGATTTTTTTGGGGGGGGCGAGGGGGTTGTGAAAATCTGACTTTTCCGAGGTGTAAATTCTTTTTAAACAACGGTCAAAAATCTAGATCAAGGTGTGGGGCTGGAAGGATGATTGCTGGGACGTCTGTCCTGGGATCAGCGAGAAGGTCGTTCCTCATACACCTCAGGGGAATGAGAATCATGATGAAATAAAAAATGAAAAAGAAAAAGAGACCCTCCCTGAGAAGCCTGACGCAGACCTGACCCTCGCCAAAATTCCATTTGCCAATTGAATCCCTGCCCTCTGGTGACCTGCACTTTACCCCCATTGGCTCTGCCGTAATCTGTTTAGAGACGGAGGCCCTTTAGGGCCCGGAGGAACCGGCCAGTCGGGGTCTATCTTCGGTCGAAGGCCGAGGACGGAGAAGAGATGGCGTCCGGTTGTCAGCCCCTTGATTTTTAGAAGTTGTAGGGGAGAAATCGCCATGAGGAGGATGATTGTTCCTTTCTCTTGCTTCCTTTCTCTTGTCCTATGATGATCGCTCGGGGGCTGGAACGCATCTCTGGTCATTCTCCTTCCAGGTACTTCTCTAAAAAGCGTCAAACTCAAGGTCTCACACATAAAAAAAGAGGAAAAATCCGAAAACAAAAGACACGATGATCGAGGGAAAAAAAAAAATCACTAAACCTAATAAAAGGCTCAGGTCCTGGAGGAGTGACCCCCCCCCGGCAGGCATGGTCGGTGGCTCCCGGCGACCGCTCGGGTGTTTCCTCCTCCGCAGTCAGTCGTTCCTTGCATCAATCTCCCTGCTCCGAAACTGACAGGTTACACGATTAGGTGGGACCCTAATGCCGTCCTCACCGTCAGACGCTCATTTATCACCATCGTTTCCAGCCGGAAAGGTCCAGGGGCCCCGACGAGATGAGAGCCCTAATGCTATCGGAGCGCCGTGATATCATGCAATGAGTATGCGGGATGCTGTGATTATGGCTGGATGTGAAATGTGTATGGACAAGGAGAGAGTGTGTTGAGTTTGTGTGTGTGTTTGGGAGAATGTCCACTGAATCTGAAATGAGGAAATTTTACCCCGTTTACAGCTTCCAACTGGGAATGAAAGCGGCAGCGTCCAACAGGATTCCTTTTTTTTCCCTGTCCTAGATCCGTCTAAAAGGGTTATTTGTTTTCGTACTTACGGTTCAGGGACTTGACGGCGCAGTGCTGCTTCTGCCCGTCTGGCTCCAGCAGAGTCCCGTGGAAGACGCAGCCGAAGTGACCTGCGGGTTGCAACGCGGCATCAAAGGCGTTAGTCAGAATCCGTTCGCGGAGACCAAAAGATCAGGTACGAACATACGAATAACGTCTCACCACACACAAGACGAGCCTCCCTGAAATATGAGCCCTGAATATGAACCTATTTCAGTGCCATTGATGAGGCCGCACCACCTGCAAAGGCCCAGGTGCTTTTCTTTTTTGTTTGCTTGTTTCGTTTGGAGTTTTATTACATATGTTGCGAAAGGAACGCGCCCGAGCACCGTCTACGTCGCCAGTAATGACTTTCACCTGACTGGGGGGGGGGTACTGACTCCCCCTCCTCCACGCAGCTGCCTTTTCTTCAGAAAGCGGCCCTTAAGATGGAGGCGCCATTAAATGGAATCATATATCTTTTTTCCTCTGTTGTTTTGAGTGCCCCCCCCTGCATAAAACCACTGTTTTAATCACAACCCTGACTGGGAAGTGTTAGCACTGTTTGTTGAATGTGGCAGTGCCGCAATCATGGCCCCCCCCGACACAAACCCTGGTGCTGCCCCGGGGGGACGACTAAGAGGAATCGTTTGGGGGGGGGGGGTTGTCTCGGCCCCGCCGAGGGTTAACCAGGAAGCTGGGTGCTACTCCCTCGCATGCGGGTCTGACCACATCCTCAGCTCGGCGGCTCGTTGCCTTCCTGCCGTCTTGTGCTCGCAGGTCCGGCGAGTAAACCGGTTTCTGAATCTTGCCCATACATGGAAAACAACAACAGTTTGGAACCGTCTAAATTACCCCACTTTAGCTTGTTGGGGGGGGTTTTTGAGCGCAGCATAATTCGTTTTTATCTTGGCTCTTGCTCGACAGAGCCACTGTGATTAAGTGTGTGTCCTGCCAGTTGGCTCCGCCGTCACTGCATTTCCAGAAATCAGATAGAAACATTTCTGTCCACTGTTCACACATTAAGAAAAATAAAAAATTTGGAGGCAGAGGCACCGAGATGACCTCATGTGCACGCATGGCGATTTTTATGGACACACACACACAGACAAAATTTCTGGTTTGAAAACAAGCACATCCGAGCCCTCTTAATGTGTGTGTGTGTGTGTGTGAGTGTGTTTAACCTGTTTTCACACCCTTGATAGCCGATGCCATTTTCTCTAAAGTTACCATCACCCTCCGCCCAGTCTGAGGCTTTATCCATTAATACGCCACGCGGGGGCCGATAGCCTGCGCCAAACCCCGTTGAGTTATTGTGCATTTTATTGAATTATATCTCCCCCTTTAGGACGCAAGGTCTCGCCCCAGACGGGGAGGGGCCGGGGGGGGGGGTATAAAATGAGCGCGGCGTCCTCCTATCACGTCCCCGCAGATGGCCGGGGGTGTTGGATTACGGCTCCCAACAACGGACCCTGGGAAGAGCTGGGCCGCGAACAAATCATCCTACGCCACGTTAAAAAGGGGGGAAAAAAAATCCTGCTTCGAAATCCAGGCTGTTTTCACTTCAGGGGATAATTCAGCTGAGTGGGCGGGATGGGGGGGCTATATTTCTGTGACAAGGAAGGGTGGGTTGGGGGGGGGTCTTTCACGTCTCGAAGTTGAATTTGATCGGGCCTGGAACACCTACTTAAACGTGGTTCTCGATGGCGCAGGCGCTTTAAAGCCCTTTGTGGGCAGCGCTGGCTTTCGTGCGGCTTTTACAGAAACCCTCGGTGAATACGAGCCGGGTCGGGCGAACGGCGTGACCCCACATCGGTCACAATCCCGTCGGGATAGTGTTCGTGCTGTTTCTCTATATAGAAAAATAAGATGAAAAGAAAAAAAAAAAATACATATCTGAACGTTTAAGACGCTGTTTGCTAAACTGACCCATAATCACATGCACACGAACCAACTGTAACAGGGCAGAGAATGGAAACTAAGACTCCAGGTCACAGCCGAGAAAAGTAGAGGTGGTTGTGAAGAGCCCAACGGTTCAGTGATGACTTGGGTAGCGACAGTAGCATTGTTCACCCGTAGCAACAGAATCCTGGGTTTAACATTTCCTGTTTTTTAAGTTAAAGTCTTTTTCTGCATGTGTAGATATCAGTGAATATGGCGTCTGACCGGCAGGCGTTCGGCCCTAAATGACCTTTTGCACGGATGCTCTTTCATTTCTAATTGAGTAATTTGTGCCTTTTAGGTTTTAACTGATACTGATGATTATGCACATCCATTTGTAGCTTTTGTTTAAAGAAAAGCAAAAAAAAAAAAGCTATTATCTGCTTTATGAAGCTCTTAATCGCACTCGAGTCGTGAGTCGCAGCATCGCCGTTGTATAGCCAGGGCGTCCTCTGATGTTGTTCCTCCACTGGGACTGAGATTATTTCTTCACGTTGTGCTTTAAAAGCCTCGACAAAGCCGTTCGCATCGATCGAATCTTTATATGTAACATTTTCGGCTCAATAAACGTCTGATTCGCTAATTTATTTTGCATATTAGCAGCTAGAGGCGACTTTCCTTGCAAAAATCCCTGGGTGCTCAGGAAATGATGCATTTCCCCTTTTCCCTTTATTTGGAATAAGCAGGAAAAAGAAACTGCTTCATCAAGAGATAATACAATAGAAAAGACTGATTTTTTTGAAGGAGCAATGCTGAAACATCACAGAAATGTTTGATTAGCGTAAACAAACACAGGACGTTGATCATTACCGGTAAAGACCCAGCGATATGCAATTATTTAAAGTGAGCTTCTGAGACCAACCTCTGCCGATGACCTGGTTGAGGTGGAGCAGCAGCTGCTCCCTGGCGATCACCACGTGCTGCACCTCCGTCAGCAGGTCCGGGTGGAGACAGGATGGATCTATGTGGACCGGGGCCATGAGCAAGGGGGACACCAGCTCGCCATCCACCCTGAGACCCATCCCCATTCCCCCGCCGCCCAGCGCCCCCAGTCTGGGGGAGAGCAGCTCCCCGTTGCCTCCGTAGATGGGAGGAGCTGCCCGGCAGGTCTCGGGCCTGTCGGCGCCCTGATCTGGAGGATCGAAAGGAGACGGATGGGGGTGGGGGTGGAGTTGGGGGTTCAAAGGTCAGCGACTGTATCAGCGAGGCCACCAGAGGTCAAGGTCTGTTACATGATCAGAGAGGGAACTCGCTACAAAGGCTGAGCGCAACTTGACACTGGGACGGAGGCTGCCAGGGCTGGAAAAACAAAAGTTTCTGATTTCTCCCCCGATGCCGTTAGTGGAGGGAGAACGAACGCAAAGAAGCTACAAGAAAAAAAGGATAAGAGTTTTATCTAAAGAAAGAAAAAGCCCAAAACGGGAAGCAGAATGAATGACAAGCCTCAGATGTGGACATCCAGACGCCCATCGTGCAGCCAAACTCTCCCCGAGGCGAAGCAATGGTTCATTAGCAACCTTCTCAGATCTTAAGTCTCTCAGGCCAATTGCTTTGCCCGTCACTCTCAGGATCACAGTACAAGGCCCCCCCCCGACCCCCGTCCCTCCCCCTCATGCCCTCAGGATCCGAGCTAAGAGAGAACCACAGGTGCCTCAGATTACATCAAAGTTTTAGAAGGCGTGTCTGAGGGTCGAGGACTTGTGACGGGAAAACAGACTCAAAGGAATCATCCACGGTTCGTGTCAAAAAAAGGGAAAACCTCCCCCCAAAACGACGCAAACTGTGAAATTAGAACAGTTGGACAAGCAGGAATCATTTTCCTTTTTCTTTTCCCTAAGAACTGAGGTGACATGAGACCAACTTAAGCTAAAAATCTTTCTACAGTGGAAAAAATTTAAGTTTATATCACCTCAAACTGAAGGGCGATAAAGGTACTTTGTTTTTAAGTGTCTGATTCCATAGGCTATAATGCGCAGAACAAAACCTCTTATCGGCAAAATGTTGCTCAGAATCATGTTAGCAGCCCTCTATCATTTTATATATGGGAGGATCCACTAATTCATATTTACAATAATAATTTAAATTACAGCTATCAGATATGATAGACCTCCCTCGGAGCAATGGACCCGCGGAACCTTTTAGCCTCTTTTGTACATTGTTTTGGTCCACAGACTATGGCGGGTGAATTTAGGGAGAATCTGCACTGTGAAAAGTCTACAATTATTATTCCCACGAGCCACTTTCAAAATGAATCCCATGCAGTTCTATAGATGTTTACCTGGAACAACCAAGCCAACCCCAGCGTTACAAAGGGAGCGGTAACACTGGGGTTATGATGATGTTTACAGGTTACGTGGAGGATTTTAATGCGCTGATCCAAAAAACAAACCCAAAAGAAATCATGTTCTTTCAAAAACTTACATTTTGTTTTGTTAGTTAAGAACAGGTAATGCATGCACCGCCAGCACAGTGTTGAGCCCCACAGGGAGGGAAGCAGGTAGAGGGGAGGGGTTGGGAGAAGAAGACGTCGGGGGGGGGGGGCTTATCTGATAACGTACCCTCCAGCAGGGTTGTTCTATAGTCGACTGACTCGTGGGAGACCATTTCGTTAGTGGGGCTGACGCTCCTTGCGTTAGCCAGCCTGTCCAGATGCTGGATGTGACCCCGGCCATCATACCACACCTCAGACAGATCTAGAGACAGAGAGGACGGGACAGAGTGGGGGGGGCATAAGGAAGATAAGAAGAGGGCAGCGGGGAAGTATAGAGGGTGAGATGGGGGGAAGAGGGATGGGAGACAAGTGATGGGGGGGGCGGGAGGAGAAAGACGCGAGGGACAGAGGGTGAGGTAAAAGTTGGGGGGGGGGGGGGAGAAAATTACTAAGGAAGGCAAAGCGTTCCACCAGTGCAACCCCCATTCACGTACTGTCAACCCAGGCAAAAAAAACAACAACAAACAAACAAAAAACCCCGCAGACACATGCACACAGGTTAGAAAAACACACTGGACTCAGGGTGGCAGGTACAAAATACACACACACACACACACACACACACACACACACACGTGAAATGTCACACACATACGTTTGTCTAAAATTTAACTTGTTAAAAATATTCAATTCCCCAAAATGCTGGCTTGAAACAAAAACAGACCATTAAACTTAATGCATTTATTCTATATAAGTTTAACGGCTATAAATTCAAAATATAAAGTCACTATCCTCTTACCTTTATTTTGTCATATCTTTTCTTCTTCATTTTTACACAGGTAAATTGCATTCACTGCTTATTTCAAATCATTTGCACCTTAAAGTTTCTTTTTGATGGATTTTAATAATGTGCATATTTTTCCTGTGAGCAGGATGTTGACAAACTCAGCAGCTGAAGACATTTCAGAACTGGAGGGTCTGATTATCATATATATTTCAGAGCAGATAACAGTACAAAGGACTGTCTTTCTCCGTCTGACATTAGAGGCTGATTTTTCAGACGTCAGAAGTCTCCGTCTATGGGGTGGCAGAGAAGAAACTGAACTTAACCTTTGACCCCGGTGACCCCCCGCCGCAGCCTGCCCACTCTTACCGTCGATGTGTTTGTTCCTCCGCCACATCAGCAGCGTTCCCAGCAGCAGCAGCAGCAGGCTGACGCACACGCAGCCCACGACCAGGCCTGTGTAGTCCTGCTCCTGGGCCAGCGTCACCTTGCCCAGGTGCCGGATGGAGTCCGCCTGGCGCCACTGCGAGAGGGGGAGGGGCATAGGTTGGAGGAAGGAGATATCAATAGCAACAGTTACTACTGGAATACGCGTCATCCTCAGGGAGGTCGGAGGTCGGCGACCCGACCCCGGTCCCGGTACATTTTCACCCGCACACACGTTAAAATGTTGTTATTGTTACTTTCAACAACCAGTTTTAAACTGGACACGAACTTTGACAAGTGTCTCGAACGGGTCGTGACCCGCCAGCTGGTGTTGGTCTGTCTGACGACGCACCGGGGGGGTTGGGGTGAGGGTGGGGGTGATGTAGTGTGTGAATAAAGCGCCGCAGTTCGAACTGTCTTGCCTGAAATGGATCCTTCGTGGATCCGCAGCGGAGTGAAGTGATATGAAGTGATATGAAGCTACAGTGCTGCACTTTCCACGGGCTGTAACAGTCGGTTCCACTGGCTGAACAGGGAAGTTCACTGTCCGCTAGTGTCGCAACTAGACAGACCCAACTGTTGTTTCTGCCTCATTTCTTTAAACAGTTAGAATGTTTTATTTAGTCGCCGGGTCAATCACCTGACGTCAGTCCAAAATGAGCCGGAGCCTTTGTCACTCGCTCCGGTTTCGCTGGAAACCAGGCCGAAGACCTAAAAGCTCCTGAAAACGAGCAGGAAGTGACGATGCACCGAGCGTCTGCTGATGCCTGTGGGTCAGAGATGCAGGAGTCTAAACACTATGACTCCATTTAGGTTTTTCTTCACCCGTCTAAATTTTGTCCGATTATTATTTCTTAAAAAAGCAGGGCTATAAAGGAAAAGCCCAAAATAAACCTGCCAATGTCCAAATATGTGTGTGTGTGTGTGTGTGTGTGTGTATATATATATATATATATATATATATATATATATATATATATATATATATAAATATATGAATATATATAAACAATGAAACAATGATCACTAAGGCAACATATGACACACACAGTATGTCATACACGGCATGAACACACGAGCATCTAAAAACTGCGAAGCTGGCATTCAGACATATGGTATGCAATAACCATGCACACAGACTCACACGCACGCCACACACACACAAACACACACACACACACACACACACACACACACACACACACACACACACACACCACTCAGTTGCCACAGTCTGAAGGCAGATCGCATTAGCGATATTGCCTCTGCCATTATTAGATTTAGTGGAAATGAGGTTTCTACTGTTGCTGCAGATGGGACGGTGTGTGTGCGTGTGTGCGTGTGTGCGTGTGTGTTTGTGTGTGTGTGTGTGAGAGAGACAATGTCGGCATGTCTGGAGGCAGGGGATATGTGAATCTGTGTGTGTGTTTGTGCAGCTAAAGGGATATTGGCTGACCCTCCCCAGAGATAAAGGCTTTTCTCCTGAAGGCCAGTTCACAAGTCGACAGTGATGGGGGCCGATAACGTCTGGTCTGGAACGCACCGGCGTTTTCGCCGCTGGATGTTATCTTTGTGGACGACACGAGGGCGTCTGAGGCTCAGAGTCTAATATTAGCTTCTGTTGTAGTGGCTGGATATTTTTTCTTGAATTATTTTTATCAGCCCCTCTTATGACCTATTAGGATGTTTGGAGAGTTGTTTTGCTACAAAGAAAGATGCTAAACTTTAATGAGAAACTCAATATATGACTTGCATTTTTTTCTGCATTTCTGTGAAACTGCCAAGTATGAGATTTACCCAAAACATAAATAGTCTCTAGTCACATTCTGGTTTACTTCAGCTTTAGAAACAGGACTTTCTACCTCGTCCATGGTATATTTCTCTCTGTATATTTAGGGCAACAAAACCTGATACTTCACCGTTGATTTTCTCCGTCACTGAAACATTTCCTGACATCAAAAGTTTGAATTTAGCAGCTGGAAGTATGCTGACATGGGGGTTAACGTGTGGGCATCTTGGCCTGTGATGTTAAGGAAAGAGTCGGATTGCAAAAAAGCACCGAAACCGACTCAGGACCATGCGGTGAGAGCTCGTAGTCTTATAATAGAGTAAAGTCTCACGGTCGGGGGGGGGCCTGCACATCACCACGGTCGGGCGTTCGGTCAAATCCCTGGAGGTCTGGGGTTGGGTTACGCTTTAATTGTTCTAAACAAGCGGAAGATTTATTTTTAAAGATGGGTTTTTGAATGTTTCATCCTTAATATGAGGCTTCCTGTACCCCCCCCCCAGGGCCCAGAGGATGCCCGACAAGCGACGGCCTGGTGGCGACGGCGAGCCTCCTGTTCACTCGCCAGGCCGCGTCATAAATCCTCCCTGAGCTGTTTTTTTTTTTCTTCTTCTTCTTTTTTTTTTTTACAAGCGACTGCATCGGGACGGGAGAGTTTATAGAAGCTTCCTGCTTACGATCTGCGGCGCCGGAGGAATGCGCTGTCTCCCGTGAGTTTCTCCCGGAGCGCGGCCCGGCGGCAGGGCGATCCTGTTCGCCGCCCCCGGCGCCACTTGTACGGCAAAGTTCGTGTTTCCTCAGCTTTCACTGACCCTTAATAAAACGTGGAAAATAAACCGGATGATTTTTGAAGTAATGGGTCTAATCCAGCTGACTTGAGGATAAAAACCGTCCTGAGGAATAAAAAGAACTGATGTAGGTTCCTGCACATACTTTGCCCGTCTTTCATCGCTGTGCGTCAGGTTACTGCTATGCGGCGACTCATGCCTCTTCCTCCTCCTTGGGAGCAGGTGCTGGGGTATGATACGATAGCTTTTATTGCTGAAAAATTCCTTCTGCGGGCCCAATAATATAAACCAGCGAGGGGGGGGGGGTCATATAAAAGTATTAGGGGCGGGTTCACGGATCTTCTGCTGTATCTGTTTCCACTTGGTTTTATGAAAACCTCTCCTTCATGCATGATCTTTCCTGACTCACGGTTGCATCTGTGCATCGGATAACTGGGGTTATAGCTGTTAAATCTGTTGCCATAGCTACAAAAGCCATCTCATATTGAATATAAAAGTCTTCTTTATTATGAGAGACCGAGTGAGAGACAGATCCATGTGCTGGTTTAAAAACAAGTATTAATGCTTTTCAATAAATGTAATTTCTATTGGACAAAGTTGCCTATTTGCCTAATGGATGATTGAAATAAAAAAAAAAAGAAAGAAAATAAGTGGAATGATTGAATTTTTTTATTACAGATTCGCAAATTGCTTTTGCATTAAAGTTGTTTAGGAGAAAGTTTTAAAGTTCATTAAGTTTGCTTTATTTATCTTTAGCATCATTAAACAGTTGAAGATTGTCAACTCACAGCGGTGAAGCTGGGACGACCTGTCTGTAAAGTGTAATCTGGAGTGTGTGTGTGTGTTTGTGTCTTTGTGGGTGAATGGTTGGGTGTGGATGTGTAATTGTGGTTAGATGGGTTTCACTCTAGAAAAACAAAATCGGCGTCTTAATTAAAGAGAGCGTCTTTGTTCACTGGTGTTTGGCGTGGTTGTATGTGTGTGTTTGTGTGTTTGTGCATGTGCAGGTACAAGTGCAACGAACTGTGCCCCACACCAGTTCCTGAGTCTCTCAACGTGCAATCTTAGCCTGTACGCATGAATGTTTGTGTGTCTACATCTCTATTCATGTGTTTGTGTCAAAGTGCAGTTTAATCTAAGTAGGAAAGAAAGAGGCGATAAAAGACCTAAAAGGTTTAAAAACTGAAACGACAAACAACAGAACAAATAGTCCCCCCCCCTTTTTTTTGCTTTTAATGCAAAATAACAAGCGAACTTCAAACCTTCTCGGCGTGTGTGTATACGGCCGATGCATCTCACCTCCACCTGCAGCTCCTTGGCGGTGGCGGCCTGCAGCTCGGTGGGGACGGTGCACTCCAGCGTGTTCCCAACCAGGGTCAGGCTCTCGCAGCTGTGGTTGGAAACCGTCAGGACCTGGCACTTCATGGCCTCCCGGTCCATCCGGTCGCCCTGCAGCCGGGGGGTGTCAAGGACAGGAGGACGAAGAGGGAGTCAGGAGGGAAGACAGCAAAAGGGAGAGAGAGAGAGATCAATACAGGGGCTACAAAAAAGTGGTTCAAGATCACCAGCATTACAGAGAGCTGCTGCTGAGGTCAGAGGTCACTGCTCCCCACCAGCAGAGGGAAGAGCAGAAGCTAACTATCGAGAAAGCCAGAGAAACGTCAACGCTAATCGAGCCAAATCAAATTAATTAAAGCGAATCACCTCAGATTAGACCTCACTGGGCCCAAATGAAATTCTGTCGTCCAGGTAGGATCCATTATCTTCACACAGAAATTTTTAAAAGACTGGAACTAATCTTGCTCTCCTTTTACTCTGCTCTGTGGCATTTGTGGTTTACATGCGATCTTTTCTCTCGTTTTTTTTTTTTGTTTGAATATGCACAATAAGCCATCTGTGACGGCGGCCCTGACAGGGGCTCCTTGTTATCCTCCAGTCTATCAAATTACCACCAAACTGACTGGCACAGGGTAAAAAAAAGAAAAAGAGAAAAAGAAAAAAAAACCTGAGGGGCAAGTATCCATCAACGAGCAGCTGGTAATAACATTTGGGCCCTGATGCAAAATCTAATATGAAATCAGCTTTGGATTCTGTTAAAAAAACATTGAAACCAAGTTGCAGGAGCCTCAGAGCGGACGACAGGGGCTTGGAGGGGTTTTGGGAAAGGCCTGGAGCATATTTTGCCCCAAGGAGCCCCTTGTGAGGGTATAAGCCCGACCCCTGAACTTTGACATACAGTGGATCACAGGCGACGCGAGTTATGCGCCAGAATCCTGAAGTTTCCTCGTTCAGCTCCTTTCAAAGTATTTATAGGACTTATAAGGGCAGTAAGATGTGGGTTTTTTTTTTAGTCTGGAAGCGAGGTCAGGGCTTATTTTGGAGGGGAATTTGAAAACAGAAGGCTTCAGGTCTTGAAAATGTGTGTGGTGTGTGTGTGTGTGTGTGTGTGTGTGTGTTGGGGGGGGGGGTCCTAAGTCCTCAGGAGCGGCGAGCGCAAATTTAACGCACCACGCTGCTTATACGGGCGACTTATCCCGGGTCTTGTGACCTGCGACGGGATGAACAACCGAGAGGATCCGACTGGGAACACGCAGGCGTTGTCCATGTGACTTTGTGTGTGTTTGTCTTTGTGTGTGTGTGTGTGTGTGTTTGTGTGTGTGTGTGTGTGAAGCCTGGGTGGGAACGTGTGAAAGAACATGGCAGCCTGATTCTGCTCTTGTGTCGTTCCGTTTCGGTTCCTACCATCAGACTCGCTCTTGATCCCTTGCTTTTCTCTTCTCATTCATTTTTTGTTTCACTGACACCCCCCCAACACACACACACACACACACACACACACACACACACACACACACACACACAGACACACGGACACATAAACACACTTGTTTGAGTGCAGCAGAGGGCAATAAAGAGAATGATCACATTCCTTGCGTGACAGCTTGGGATTTTCCAATTTGACACAGAGTGGAGGCTCGCACCTGTTCCTGCACTCTCTCACACACACACATACATACACACAAATACACACACACACACACACACACAAAAACCACTAATTCACCCTCTCGCTTGCAACGAGGCTGCATAACAAAGACAAAGCTTTGTAACCAGCTCATCCAACATAGTCCTTGTTCAGTGTGTTCCCAGGCTGCAGGTGTGACAATGCCGTGCACGCTGCAGAGTATTAAGGTTATTAAAAAGTTATAATTAAAGTGATTAAAAATGATTAAAAGTAACACCAGGCATAATCTGGCACGCTGATAACTGGGAGTGAGACGCCTCTCTCGCTCTCCCGCGACGCCGTCGGCGGCGATAAGCGCCCGGAACCGTGAACCGCAGCCGACGGCCTGGTTCCTTCATGTGCCGTCGAACGGCCGCGGATCCGTCTGTCGGAGCTAAGTGTTCCTCTGCTTCGCCTGCTGTTGGCAGCCATTTTGGTGGCTGCAGTTATCAGATGGTGCTAAATGAGCCCAGCATTTGCTCCTTTTTTTACTGTAGGCCGTTGCAAAGGCAGGGTTATCAGATGGCGTTAAATTTGGCCCGTTTCGGTACGATGCCAGGTACCCCCCCCCCCCCCCCCCCAGGGTAAAAAAAGGAAAAAACTGGAGGTTAGTCTGGGCCAATGGGAGGGATCAAGAATGGGGGGGGGGTAGAGGTTGGGTTGTTGGTGGATTTAGCATCAGGGCCAAGGTCGTGTCTGGGAAAAGAGAGAAAGACGAAGAAGAAGAAGGAAAAAAAAGAACCAGCCAGGATCCCCCGCGAGAGGTTCAGCACAGCTGCCACTAACCGTCGAGCTGCAGTCAACAAAAAAAAGAAAAGCGGGGAGAAATATGTATTTCATTGTGTTCTTAAAACGGGCTCTGGGGGCCGTGGTGGCTTGTTTGAAAAGCGGCATTAATATGTCAAGAGCTTTGACCTCAGCGGGCCAGAACAATGCGAGTCGACGGAGAGAATACATGGAGAGGTATAGTGGTGGTGGGGGGTCTGTCGGGGTCGGTGGTGGGGGTGGGGGTTGTAAACGATGGGAAACAGACTCCACTTCCTGTTTTTCTTGCAGTATTGTTTCCTTCCACACTTGACCTGGGCCACGACGGCTGTACGTGTGAATGTGTCGAGTCACGGAGGCGAAGAGCTGCCGGGAGAACGGACCTCAAGCTGGTTCCGGGCCTGGGGATTGGGCTCATTCAGCCGAGTCCTGTGACCAAGAGCAAACTGACCGACTGACCAGGACCCCCCTCCCCCAACACAACCCTGCAGACCCCTGGCAGTGTGGCGTATTGGTCAAGGTTAGCAGGGTTCTGCAGGGGTTCCCAGTATTTCTTGTGGTCTGGTTTCAGGTTTTATATGTTTTTTCTATGGCTTTTATCTGGCTCAAGCTTTTGAAATTTGCTACAGCACATAACAAAGATTTTCTTTCTTTCCCTTACAGCCTTAAACCAGATGATTAGAGTCCCTGCAGGTTTCTTGTGGTTTCTCGCGCCTGTTTCTGCAGGTGTCTGCAATGCCGGACTAACATTAAAGGGCACAGCTCAGTTGCCAAACCCACACAGCTGAACTCTGACATTTTGCTGCTGACACCCGAGACATCGAACGCTCAGTTGAATGAGAGCGACGACGACGACGACAACGACCCGTGGCGACGCCCCCGAGAACCGAGCCGACGTCCCCCCGGCGGCGCTCTCTCACCTTGAGCTCCAAGATGCTCTTGTTGTCCTTGGAGGTGAGCTTGGGGTCCTGGAAGAGCGGGTCCTCCACGTAGATCAGGTCCAACTGATCCGTGGAGTAGCCGTCCAGCACAAACGCCACCTTGGTGACCACTGGCGGCTGCAGGGCCAGCTTGGCCAGGGAGGGCGTGGTGCACTGGATGGACGTCCTGTTCTCGCCGTACACGCAGCTCTGGAGTTAAAGAGCGGGTCAGAAAACACAGAGAAAACATTCATGAACTGAGAGTGAAAACCGAAAAACAAATCACAAGTGTTTTTACCAGCCTCGGTTTGAGTTCAGCTGCCGCCCGAACCTTAGCGGTCTGCTTTCACCACTTGTTTACTGTTGTTCAGATGCTGCGCTACCTTGAGGAACACCTTCCTCGTAAAAGTGGAGGTGTTTACCGCCCTCATCAGGAAACAATGTTGGCCCATGTTTAGATGTGAGCGGGGAAGCTGGGGAGAAACGCAATGGCGGTCGGAAAGGAAGCGAAAGGACCAAGCGCCAACCGGCAATTTCCTGCAGCAAACCAGGACTATGTGCAAACTGTGAGGCGAATGTTTCTGACTAAGCATTACTCGAATCCAGCTGACATCTTAGAGTTCAGTGCACCAGTTACGCCGACGTGACCCTACCAGGCTCTCTTCCCAGTATAACCCCCCCCCCCCCAAAAAAAGGGGAGGTCTCTGGCTCTGCGCCAACCAAACGGCGTCACTTCCCTGATAACTGCACATGGTTAAAAAAAAAAAGCTAGACAGAAAACGAATGAGCAAACACACACAAAAAAGACGAGACCCAGATATTCCTCTCGGGCTACAAATAAAACGACGGCTCAGGCTGTGATTGGTCTGAAAGGTTCCTACCTTCGCCGTGTGAACGCCGAAGATGTCAACCTCAGCGTTTCTGTCCTCGGGATTTAATATCTGCTACGCCCCAATAAAAAAAAAGGGGGGCGGTGGGTGGGCTTAGGTTTATTTCTGTTTTTTGAAGTTTTCTGTCTTTCACTCAGGGCGGGGTTTTAACAAGCAAAAAAAAAAAAGAAAAGAAAAAAAAAGGCCGAGATCCTGGGCGGAGTCCAGCGTGGGATAAGGCCGCGTTGGCCCCCGGGCCGAACACGGCGAACACGGCAGCGTCTGACATAATGCGCCGCGCATAAAGGAAGCTGCCAATCTGTTGGTTTACCGCACGGCTGGCTGGGGGCTTGGGGGGGGGGGGGTGCTCGGTAGTCAACTCCGGGGCAAGAACCTTCATCGGTTGGCTCCTCGCCAAGTGTCTCTCACATTACCTGGGTAGAACATTCGTGGTGTTTTCTCTGAATGAATTATGTGTGTGTGGGCCCAAGGCAGGGGTTGGATCGGGGGGGGCTCGGGGGTCTTCAAGAACACAGCAGTTACTCTTTTGAAATCTGCAAAAAGGTTAAGAAAAAAAACAAAAAAACGAGGCCATCCCGCCCTGTTCTCCCGTCGTCGACACATGGTTTTGATAAGGGCGGCTCGAAAATATTCAAGAAAAAAAAACAACAAAAAAACAACCCAGCAGCGAAGTGTCGTAAAACTCACACTCTCACACTGCGTAGTAAACGTAGTAAAAGTCACGAGCCGCCGACACTTTCCTTTTTTGTTCTTTTACAAACGCAGAAAAATTTGTTGAGGTTGTCGTCGCGTGAGGGAACCGCATCCAGATGGGATCCTGATCCAGGGGGCAACGTTCCCAGAAACGAGGGGGGAAAAAAAATCAAAAATCGAAAATCAATTGACCCAGACTAATGGGGACATGGAAAACGCTGCAGTTTGACACGACTTCACAAGCAGCAGTAACAGGAGCCGTCTAGAAGCCAGTCGTGATAATAAAATGATCTATTAAACCCTTTTTTTCTGCCAACATGCCGATTTTGTTTGTTTTTTTAATATTTTATTTTTAGATCTCGTCACACGCCTCCAATTTTCAGGCCCCGGAACTTAGGCTCAGTGTTTTCCACAGGTTTGGCCGAGGCCAGGGGTTGGAGGGGTTGGGGGGGTTGGAGGGTTGGGGGGGGGTGGCTCAAAGACTGGCGTGTTCTTGTCAAGGTGATTGGGGTTTGTCCACGAGCAAACACCACGTGAGCGGAGGCCGTCAGTGGGGACGCGATGGTGGTGCGGCCGGGGCGGCCGGCGCCAGATCCACGGATCCAAGCGGCGGCCCCCTGGCGCCCCCCACCCCCTGGTTCCAACCCCAGGCCTACGGAGGGTAGATGCGTCCCCGGGGTCGGAGGTGCTGTGATGACCCGGGGGTCATGACACGCGCTCGGATCGATGTATTCGCGTCATGAAACTTTGGGAACAAAACCGGTTCTACCTTCACATTGCTGTGCATTGAGTGTAGTGGAGTGATGTGACTGGTGCTAGGGAAGCAGCTTGGGAGGGGGTTTGGGTTTTGGGGGGGGGTTTTGGATCCACCTGGATCTTTCTCTTACCCTGAAGGCAGCCGGCGTTTAAAACCTCGGTCCACAGTAACGTGTTTGCACTGGCCGGGTTCTGAAACTTGGCTTGAGCGTGACAGCTTTCTCTCCCTGTTCCTGTTATTATTAGTTGCCGCGGTAATGTGTTATGTAAAAGAAAGAAAAGAAAAGAAAAGAAAAGAAAAAAAAGAAAAGAAAAGAAAAGAAAAGAAAGGCGTTTTACAAGGCCGCGTAATTCTGGAAAGCGATTTCCCTCGACTTCATTAGCGGACTATTTTCTGCTCGAGTTGGAGCAATTTGAGTGATTTCTCATGAGATATTTCTGGATTTGTTTTCTCTCTCGTGCGTCTTAAAGCAAATTTTTCAGCGTTACAGATGTGTAGTTGTATTGTGTATTTAACTTTGATCATTGTTAATTTACTGATTTAACGTCATAGAGAAAAAACATAAGAAGATCTAAGTTTTCAGGGCTTTACTTGCTGTTGCAACATTTTTATTTTCATGGGTTTTTCATGGGCCCTGTCCGGGGCGAAACCTGCCTTTTACCCAGCGTAAGGTGGAAAGGGCTCCGGCTCCCTGTGACCCTACACAGGACGGATGGGTGGATACTACAATCTGATTTCTTTCATTTGGTTTTAACTTGAAAACAAAACAGGCTTGGCATCGATTTGAGAGTAGAGCCCAACCGTGGAACCCGAGGACGGGACCGTCTGGGAACCGGCTTCGCCGCTGAGAGTGAAAAGTTTTTCTTCATCCGCAAAAAAAAAAAAAAAAAAAAAAAGCCTGCAATCTGCCTTCCAACACTTTGAGTGGTATCCGACTCCCCTGGGAGCAGTAGCAGCAGCTCTGTTGAAGTGTTGTTGAAACTTCCTCATACGCTTCCCCCGATCCAGGCCCCCGGTGGGCTGTAGCAGCCCAGATGGACGCACACACACACACACACACACACACACACACACACACACACACACACACACACACACACACACACACACACACACACACGCACACACACCAATGCCGGCTAAAAAAGCTCCACGCTTCTGCAGAGGCCTAAACACGAGCATGAAGACATAAACACGTGCGCGTCCGAAATGTGTGAGCGTATGCAGGGGCAGCGCCGGGTCGCCCAGCAGCAGCGATCCGATTAACCTCCGTCCTCCGTTCACCAATGAGGAGCGAGTAGAGAGGGACTGTAGCCCCCCCCCCCCCCATGCCCGAGCCCCCGACCCGTCTCCCAGGGGGGTGCTGCAAAAAGGAAAAATACCCTGTGAATTAGTGGAAACCTCAGTCAGTTTCATTGTTCGGCCGATGTCTCCTCTTATTTAGCAGGGAAAGGAGGCGAAGTGGGGGGGGGGGGGGTCCGCCGTAGGTTGGGAGCAGCTGTAAATACAATCGCTCAGAGAGAAGGGCCGGGGCAGCGAGCAGGCCGAGAGGTTTACTGCGGGGAGGGGGCCCGGGGGGGGGGGGGGGGTGATGAGGGAACCAGCTATCCCGAAAAAAAACCCAAAACAAAACAAAAAAACCCAAAAGGCCAAACCTCCGCCGTCCCCGAAGGATCGTTAGCGGAACGGCCTGCGAAAACGCCAGGTCACGGTGCAGCGCCCACGCACACTGACGCCTGTCACATCTGGGGGGTGAGTGAGCAGGACGAGCGTTGGCGCCCGTGGCCTCCGGTTCATCCGAGTGCAAGGCCCAGGGCGGCTGGGCGAGGCGCCCCCCCCCGCTGACAATAGCTAGGTATTGATCCTAAATTCGCCAATAACGGACACGTGAACGACATGTAAATGTCACAATTATATTGGGATATTGAGATGTTAACCTGTGGCCAATGCAATATACATTAAGTACACAGGTCGGCCTGAATAAGTGATGTTGCAGTAGACATTGATGCTATAAATACATTTTGTACAACTCCCTGTCCCACGCACAAGTTCAGAAAGGCTCCATGCGGTCGCAACTTGCACAAGCTGCATAACCTGAACGTAACCTGAACGTAACCTGAGCGTAACCTGTCACGGAGCCGCAACTTCTGCTGCAAACTCGTCCTTAGGACGATGTCGCCGCGAGAAAAGCTCCATCTGGAGGCAACGTGGGACCGGCGGGCGGTTTTCTGCTGAGGTCAAAAACAAAGAAGCAGGTTCGGTTTGTCCGCATCGGAAAACGGAGCCCGATTCGGTTACAGTGACCGTCCTGTGGAACCGATGAATTTAAAGACGGGATCCAAACTCCAGCTGTGGCGCACGTCAACATGTGGACTTTACTTTGTCACTGCGAGAGGGACTCAGTGCTCATGGGCCACGTCCGTCCTGTAGGTGACACCGAGACCTCATTTTACCATGATCACACACACACAGACTCACACACACTCGCAGCAACGGCGTCGCGGTCGCTAACAACACTTCTACAAGCACAGTCTTGACTGATTGGCCAATGAGCAGCTCTGCAATCAGTTGGAGCTTTGAAGCAGCTCGACCGTTGACGGGGGGGGGGGTTATTCATTCACTTTCATTCACTTCCTTCTCTCGGACCCCCCCCCTCCCCAGCTGCGGAGGAGGCAGGGTGGGGGGATGTGTGTGTTGGTGGGGGGGGCATGGGAAAGGAAAGAGGCTTTTAGGTATCAGCTGGAGGGATTACTGAGCCCGCTGGGGCCGAGATAGGAAGAGCAGGCTGCCACTGAACAAGCCTCTCCTGTTGAATGCAGGAGACAGGTGCCCCGAGGCCCCGGGGCCCCGGAGGAGCCCCCGGAGGAGCCCCCGCCGCCGCGTCTGAGGGCCCGGTCTGGCCTCCTCCTCTCTCTCTCTCAGAGAGAGAGAATCGGTCAAGTTTTTTTTTTTTTTTTTTTTTTTTTTTTTTTTTTTTGTATATGCCCCCCCCCCGATTGGCCTTGTGACCATGCCAGCTTTTCTTTCATGTTGGTGGGAAAGCTGAGATTGGCTGAGACCAGGCTTTACTGGAGATCTGAGAGACAGATATCAAGTCAACACCGCCTGTTTTTTTTTTTTTTTTCCATGCCTGTGGCGGGTCGTGGCTCCGCCCTCCCTCCGGTCTGCTCCGGTTCTTTTTTCCCGACCCCCCATCGAGACGCCTCCTCGGCCGCCGTGGCCTCCCGACTGCGCGGCCGTCGTTTTTCGGCGGGGCTCACGAAACGCGGCCGCTCCGCGACGCGTGGCGGGGCTCGCAACGCCCGGACCGCCCTTCCGCCGGCGCTCCTAAGCCTCCGGGACGCTCCCGAAAGATCCCCTGCCTTTATTTTGAAGGGCTAAGACAATAGGACGCTTATATTTGTCCCTTCCCAGGCTGAGCCCTAACTCATCCCGTTTACTGGAAAGAATTTAACGGGCGACAGCTGGGGCCTCGCGAGGCATGATCCCGTCCTAAATCATTAGTAATGATAGCCTCCTTTTATTCAGGCTGCCTGCCTCCTCATGCACTTCGCACGCACACACACACACACACACACACTTTCTCATTTTACCACAGAGGAGATTTTCATAGTAAAAAAAACAAAACAACTAAACTCCCAGTTTCTGCTTGTGTTTTGTGTTGTTCTTTCTTCTTCCTCTGCATGGTCTTAAGAGTGAACCGAGCCAACGACCAACCCGGTGCTCGAACCTGCAGCAGCAGGTGACACCTGAAGTGTTTTGGGTTTTTTTTTTTGTTTTTTTCTTTAAATACATGAGCGAGCCCAATACCATCTAACATCACAGGTGAAGTTAGGTCCGGTTCAAACTGGGCCCAGTTCAGAGGAAAAAACAAAAACAAAAACAAAACTTTTGTCCTTTTGATCCGGTAATTTCGTAAATTTCCTTCCCCCCCAAGCCCATGTTTGGTCATAGGAAATGCTGGTTGTATGATTAACTGGACGGCGTCGCCTGGGAGCCTGGTTCCAGTCTGTTAACCAGTTCTTTCTAAACCAGTCAGCAATGTGTTTGAAAATCGGCGTGTTAACCACGGACAGAACGCTGGGTTAGAAACCTGCCTCTGTTGTAGGAAGTGTTACGAGGCCAAAGTAAAGACCTGGAATAAAGATAAACAGTGGTCTAAGGTTTTTAAATATCATAATCGAACGACACTTCGAGGCCCATAAATCTCCAGTTCCCCCTTTCAACTGTGTTTTTCAACAAAACAAACCGCTTTACCACACACATACACAAGTTTTCACACATGGAAACTTCTCGATGGGGGGGTTTGGGTGTGTGT
The DNA here is from genome assembly GCA_016859345.1 of Istiophorus platypterus. Taxonomy (NCBI): domain Eukaryota; kingdom Metazoa; phylum Chordata; class Actinopteri; order Istiophoriformes; family Istiophoridae; genus Istiophorus; species Istiophorus platypterus. The sequence goes on along the minus strand of CM029121.1, from coordinate 25,982,604 downwards.
GTGTGTGTGTGTGTGTGTGGGGGGGGCAAAGGGAGATACTTGGCAGGTGAAACAGGGATTGGAACCGGGGACCTCTGGCTCCCGAAGCTGGATCCCTGAGGCCTTGACCTGTGTGCAGGTCGATGAGTGTGTGTGTGTGTGTGTGTGTGTGGGGGCAAGGAGTGTGTGTTGGTGTGTGTGAGTGAGTGTGTGAGAGACAAACAAGCGAAGAAAGACAGATCAGAGATAAAGGGATATTCTGTCACTATGATTCGAGATCGAAGTCTCACTGCCAAGAGTGTACATGTCTATCGCTCTGTGTGAGTGTGTGTATTTGCACGTGTGTGTGTGTGTGTGTGTTTACCAAGTGCATTACCATCTCCTGACTGAACCTGCCTCAGGATGACAGATAACATCATTACAAAGCACTGCTTGTCCTCAAACCGCCTCCCTAAGGCAAACATCACACACACACACACACACACACACACACACACACACACACACGTACTCCTATCTTTGTAAGGGCACTCGTAAACATAATGTATTCATCTTACCCTAAACCAGATTCTGACCTGGACCCAAAAAAAACCAAGTCTTAACCCTCAAACAGCCGTTTGGAGCTCGGGTCGGAGAGTGTGTGTGTTTGTGTGTGTGTGTGTGTGTGCGTGTGTGTGTGTGCGTGTATGTGTGTGTGTGTATCTATAATTCAAACTGGTTCTCACAAAGGCAAGAGTACAAGTGCACATGCACACACACACACTTTCACTTTGTGCAAAGAGCTGTTTGTTTCTGACTCACTAGAGAAGTGTCGCCTTCACTCAGAGACACTCGGTCTCGCGTCGCCGAACGAGGCGAAAGACTTCAACGACTTCGCCGCGGTTTTGGGGGAAAAGCCGTCGAGTTGAAAAAAAAAAAAGTTACGGCAACTGTTTTCACTTTCAGCCCTGAGACACGAAATAAATCCTTTTACATGATTTTGCAGTTCAACGGTTAAAAAAAAAATTACATAACAAAACTACAGGTGGCTTGATGTTTTTTGCCTTTTTTTTTCTAAAAGGATGTGGTGTCATTTCAGCAGCAACTGGGACGAAACCAAAGCTGCGAGACTGTTGTTCAAGTGCATAGATCGTTATAGATTATGTGTGTGTGTGTGTGGGGGGGTCGCTAAGTTCAGGGAAGTAGACTAAAGCCGAGATGCTTTTATTTTTTTTTTTCTTTTTCCTTCCCAGGCGCAAACATGAAAAGTTTAGCGAAGGTGGTTCGGCGCTGGCCAGAGAAGATATCTGGAATAATGTTCTTTTTTTATTATTATTATTTTTTTTCTTTTGTGAATATTATGTCTGTGTTATGAATTCGGATTTTCCCATGAAGTCGCGTCTACTTTTGTCAAAAGCTCTTCCAAAAAAAGTGGAGAGAAGAGGGAGGCGCGGCGCAGCTCGGTTCTCCACCCTATCAGGTAATCTCCGCCTGTCGCTGAGTCAAAAAGAGCTTCTTCCCTTACAAGCTTAAAAAAAGAGTCTTCCATTTCATTTAGGGTATTTCGACCTAATTTCAAAAGAAACCGACCCGCGTTGACGTTTCTCAAGGAATTAGTCTTGTGATTAGTGTAAACGAAAGAATGAGAGAGGTCTTGGTGCCTTAATCAAGAAAAAAAATTCAGACTGAAGCTGTAGCTGAATTCAGCTTTAAATACTTAAAAAGGCACATTTGGATTTGGTCGATTGCGAAGAAAGTTTTTGTACATTTGGTCGGAAAATCAGGGCCCCGCGGCCCGGCCCCGTCCAGGATCCTCCGGATCCTCCGGATCCCGGGGACCGATCCCAGGCGCCGACGGCACCTTGAAAAGTCCTTAAAATAAAGGAAACTAAAACGGATCCCCGTTGCCTCGCGACCTGGACATTTAACACCTGCCCGGGCCCCCGCTGTCAGAGCCACATCAGGATTTTAAGGGCCGCGGACGGCGTGGTGAAGCCTGGCGTGTGTCGGCGGGGGCCGGCCGGATAACGCTAAGCTCGCCTGGGCCGTCGCCGTGGAGACCGACGACGAGCTTCAGGCCTGCACGTATGTGTGTATCGTTTTCCCACAATAAGTAGAATAAGGTCTGACGGAGGTGAAGGGAGCCAGAGCATCCGAGAGGCTTCGCTCCTGCTACCATGCATCAGTCGGGGGGGGGCTACAGCTGGATCCTACAGATCAGCGTGTGGATTTTCCATTTCCTTTCTTCTCATGTTTGTCTGACACTTTTTGCTCTTTTCCATTGTCAAGGGCTCCTTTATAAATGGGTTACTGGGGGCGTTTGCATGTATAATGACAATACCATGCCCCGTGACAGGGAGGAACTCGAAGAGTTTACTTTTCCCATTTTGCCTGCTGTTTCATCATTTGATATTTCTAATGTGCCCCCTTTTTTTTTTCCTTTTTTTTTATTAACCAAACCGACCCAGGATATAAGGAAGTTGCAGGAGTTAACCTCAGGAAACTCAATAAGGAACTGAAACTTTCCCTTTGTCGCTTTTCATGTTTACATATCTTAAGAACCAAGACAATAAAAGAAAGAAAAAAAAACCCCATGGTTTTATTTATGATGTCAACGTGATGTTTGAGCAGCTGGTAAACGGAGCCAGACAGGAAACACACCTGTCTCCAAAGTAACAATCATGTCCTTTCCACAAACGTCAATTCAACGCTAATAGCGATAAAAAAACCTCCCGCCTCAAGCGCCAACATTGTTTCCTGTACATCTTTGCCGTGATGAGGTTTGCGGTTTACGCTGGATTCAGGCTTCTGCGTCGAACCCACGTCGTTGCCACCGCAAGTGCCGCCGTCGCGAGCATTTACACTTCTGCATTGATGTTGCCGAACCGCTAGCTGCCGCTTACGTGCCAGCTTCTCTGCTGCCGTTTTCTGCGGGTTTGTTGGTGCGAAAAACGATGGCGACCGAAGAAACCGAGCAGATCTCGATGGAGCCGGAGTTGATGATAATGTCAAACGGCAGTTTTGGTTTTTCTGAATTTACGGCATCGGGTCAGGCTACTACGTAGGTTCGACGTGGAAGCATAACGCGGCCTCACGGGGTCCTGCCCCGTTAGCAACCGAGCCAGTTTTACCTCGGGATCGGGGACCAGAGCCAGGACCTGCACGAGGTCCTGACAGTTGGAATCTATGGAGCCGACCAACAAATATTCCTGAGAGCCAGGAAAATTTCCTATAAGCTCTGATGGGAAATATTTCTCAGAGCGGATCTACGCTGCATATCTGCTCTGACAATGTGTAGTGTGATGTGATGTGTGCGTGAACGCACCACGTGAAAGACCTTGGCATCCTGACCAGTGGTGAGGACCATCTGGGGCTGGAGGCCGGACTGGAGGAAGAAGCCGTGAGCCGACACCGTGCAGCCTCCGCTGTGGGGGGGGGGGGGGGGGGGGGTGAGAACGGATATAAGCATTAACATGGAGCAGAGACACAGTAGAGTCCCGCCGGGAGGGACCTGCTGTTAGCGTTAGCAGTTTAGCCACTTGTCACCTCCCACTCGTTTCCTCCCGCTGTAAAAGCGAAGCATTAATCTGTCTCGGCTCATCCGCGGCTACTCTAAATCAAACTCGCCCTCGCCCTCGCCCCCACCCCCCTCTAAAGGTGGAGAAACACACAGGAGCTCATATCTTGGGGGGAAAAAAAGAAAAATGAATAAAGGGTGTTGATGATTATCAAAGAGTGATATAAACCCCCCCCCCCAGAAAGTAGGGAGCTCTAACCTGACGAAGGAGCGTGAGGGCTGGATGCTGTTGATGATGGGGTCATGGTTGTAGGTGAAGGGCACGGGGGCATGGAGCTCCACCGAATCCACCGTCAGCTTGACGGGCTGCTCGGAGGGGACGGCGTGAGGAGGGGTCTTGCAGGTCAGCATGGTGGACGACAGTCTGGCGGTGGAGGTCACAACGAGGGTCGGGGGCAGGGGTTTGAGTCGAGAGGGGAGTGAGTAAACACAGGACATACTGTTGTGTTAGCATGTACAGTGGCAGCCATTGTCCCAGCCCCCCCCCCCCATTCATGCATTTCTTTTCTTTTTCTCCTTCCCTCTTCCATCAGCCCCGAGGACAATTCCCTAATAAGTCCCTGTCGCTCAAGTAGGGGGAAGAAGAAAAAAAGAGAGAGAGACGGAACGAGGAAAAGAGAAAAATCAGAGGAAAAGAATGAATGACACGAAAAATAAAAAAATCTTTGACCTTTTAAACCTTCTAAACTCTGGCTCACGGGCGACGATTCTCTCTGTGAAATCTCAGCAAAATCAGGGCAAATTTGTGAGTACGTGTCATGACAGAACAAAAAAAATAAAGCAACTCCTACTCATGCGCAATTCCTAAGAGAGAGGGGAAAAAAAGAGGTAGTGCAAACTTTCTTTTGCAAACTTATTTTGAAGGGCTCTTCCTGATAAACGGAGGGAGAGAGCGAGGAGGGAAAAGACCGGGAAGCATCACAAGGATGAGGCAAGAAGAGAGAGGGAGAGAGGGCGAGAGAGGCAGATTAACAAAGATGAAGAGAGACAGATGAAGAATGAAGCCTGGTGACAACTGACCTCTGGATCTTGCAGGCGGCTTTCCCGACAGTCACCTCTGGCCTGTTTCCCGTGTCCAGGAAGGCTCCTCGGATGGTCAGCATGGTGTTTCCGGACTTGGGCCCGAAGGTCGGGAAGATTTCGTGGATCGCCGGCTCCTGGAGGCGGAAAGAAACGGACACTTTGACCGATTTCTATCATTTTAGAGAGAAAATTCTCTACAACTACATGAATTTTTTTTTTTTCTCCCTGATGTGAAACAAGAAATTGCGCAAAATTCAGAAACTGAAACCAAAACAAAGGGAAAGAAACCTCTTACCACAAAGGTGAAGCCGTCCATCTTGGCCACCCTGTTGCCGGTGGTGACCCTCACCGTGTGCCCCGAAGGGGTGAAGTTCCCGCTGAACACTGGGGAGCACTGTATCTCAGTCCACCTACACACAAACAGCCGCCGCCGCCGCCGCCGCCCCCCCACAAAAAAAAACCAAAACCAAAACAAAACAAAAAAAACAACACACAGACCAGGCATTATACCCTGCCGCAGCCACGCCAGCATTTATCCTAATTCAATGATCGTCCGCCGCCCTGCAGGAATGCACAAAGCGGGTGGGATTGGGGAGGCGGTGTTTCCACCCCCCCCACACACACACACACACACATCCCACCCTCAAGATTTTGTAATACGGTTGTTTGTAGCAAAAGGGGCTTTTTCCAGTGGGACTGGATGTGGGAGAGCGGAAAAGTCTGGAAGCAGCGATTTTTTTTTCTCCAGCAATTTTTCAGTTAGGGGAGTCATGTGCTGAATGTGGCATAGTGGTGCACAAAAGGGGGGTGAGGGTGGGGGGTGGATGGCTCTCTCTCTCTGCATCTCAAAGGTGGCTTTTCAAAATGCACGCACACACGCACACACACACGCATGCACACACACACACGCACACACACCCACATAAACACACACCTGTTGACGTTGTCCTGCCGGGGCAGCTTGCAGGGGGCCCCCGCCACCTCCACCGTCACTATGGAGGCCTTGAAGCTCTCCGTCTTGTCGAAGCCGAAGTTGCGCCCGCAGATCGTCACTACCGTGGAGCCCCGTACCGGCCCCGAGGCCGGGAAAACCTGAGGCGGGGAACGTGTGCGTCAGTGCGAGGCCGTAAGAGTAAAGCGAGGCAACCGGGACCACATGTTCCTGACCCTTTTTCGGACGTGAATGTACAGGGGCAAAAAACCCCTGTTGGAGCCCGTTGTGATTCTGCTGCTGTCGAGCGCCGACCGCCACCGCCGCCGCGACCCTCCGGACTCTGTCTCGCATCGGTGTTGCCGCAGAGCCGGCGTGTCTCTAGATTAATACAGCCTCTGCCGAGAAGCCTTTGCTCATTGTTTCAAAGAGGATGTTGCTACTTGACCTCCGTCTTCCTGGTGTTGTTCCAGGTGAAATTGTTTTCTTGTTTCTACTGACGGGACTAACATTTCCCAGGTGACACCCCCCCCCCCCCCACACACACACACACCCCATCCCCCCACCCCACCCCCTTCAGCCTTTCACTTCTTCAACTATCCGCCAAGGCAAAGGATCTATGAATCTCTTTAATCTAAAATTACAGTTTCTGTCTCTTCCCGTTTTGCTCCATAAATCAATGGCATATTGTGCTGTATAGCAGCACAATGTCTTACGTAAAGGAACTGGAAAGAACAGAGAACACTGCATGTAGCACAGTTAAATGTCCGACCCAGTCGAATTCCATCCCTGAAAGTAATTTCTTTAAGACTTGGAGGCTAAAGCACTTGTTCCAAATGTCACTGTAGCTATTTTTAAAATGAACATTCTTGTAATCCACCTTTATTCAGGCAATGGGATTATCTTCCATCAAATTCACTACAGGTATTATAAGAAATGTAGATTAAAAAAAATAAAAGGGGTAAGGCAACAATGATTCTCAGCGATAGCATCCAACTGTTGTGGAAGTTAGCGGCTTACAGCTCTTCTCAAAAGTCTCCCCGTTAAAAGATTCCCAGAGGAAGAGGTTGTTTTTACTGAGCTTTTTCTTCTTTGTCCCATTAACCCACAGAGGTAGCGTTTTGTTTGGCTCTCTCAAACAGAGACGGTGTCCCAGCAGGGGGGGCGCCGCGTAAAAAAAAAAAAAAAATTCAGAAAGGAATGAGCGCCACCCACGCCGAGCCCGGCAAAGTGGTAAATAAGCCGCTGTAAAAGGTCTGGGGTTTTTAATGGAGGACCCCTGATCCCGGCTACAGTGCCAAGGTCGAGGTCCTCCAGCGGGTCGGACAGGCGGATCAGATGGGCTGGTTTTTGGTTTCATGTTTTGGAAGGAGAGGCGTCAGGGAGCGTTTGGACACAGCCTGAACCTGTGGCGATGTGATCACGCGACGCAAACGGAGTCGGCGGGAGGCTGCGAGGTTACCAACGTTTGCTCTCAGGTCCCGGTTGTTTGCCGAAGTGTCGAAATGGCAGAGGAACGATAAAATGAGCAACCGATAAGTTTAGGGACATGAAATGGGGTTGAAAAATTCTCACTCTGCCTCTGAAAATGTATTTGGCAAACTGGTGATAGTGGAATGCGGTGAATCGATAGAAACCTGTGGCCCCTCTGCCCCGGTCGTCACCGCCGCGACTGGCCGTCGCCATTACCTTGGTGATGACGGGCGTGCAGTGGTGCTGCGTCCAGGCGGCGGAGGCGCACTCGTCGACCCTGGCGCAGCGCCCGTCGCACCAGCCGCAGTTCGTCACCCGGGACGACAGCAGGCAGGCGGTGCAGGTGGTCAGCTGACCGCAGCCGGGGCCAATCAGAGGGATCCTGGTGATCTGGGGGGGGGGTTAGAGGATCAAAAAAAAAAAAGGCTTAAACTGTGAGGAGGTCATTTATTTTTGCAGCTTTTTTGACAATTGACAAAGATTTTACATGAGTAAACTAAAAGCTGAAATAACACTGGGTCCTTTACGCCACTGCAAAAGTGAGAGGATGAGGAGATGCAGCTACTTAAACTGCTTCTAATTCTTATAGGAAATTACTGTCCTCTGCGTATTTCCCCTCAGTCAGAAATGGATGACGCAGGGAAACCAGAGCATTTGGTGGCAGAGGCCTGATGGTAAAGGCCTCGAGGAACAATATTCTCTTTTATCATGCGGCTCTACTTCGTGTCAACTGCAGTTCATTTGCTTTCATTCAAAGCAGTCTTGTGTGAATTGCAAGAATTATGTTCTTGTTTTGGTTTCAAATATTTAGCCGCGAACACAGGACGGAGTCTAAGACAAATGTAAACGACAGCGTTCTACTTTAGTTGAGGAAGGAACCAAAAAAAAAGAAAAGGGAACCGAGGAAGAACCGGGGGCGTCCGCCCTCCCCCGTGGTTCCGGGCCCACCTTGTTCCCCGTGGCCATCAGCAGGGCCCCCTCCGAGTGGTCGGCGTCCAGCAGCGCCACGCTGGAGGAGACGGGTCGGGAGTCCAGGCGGATGTTGGCATGGGGAGAGGCGAACCGGGAGAACAGCACCTGAAGGGGGGGGGGGCACACGTCAATGCAATCGTCTTAAATGGGCAACTACAGCATCACAACTCTGGCACTGAGACGGACTGTAGATGTGAGCAATGGTAGGGACATGAAAGCTAAAGAGGATTTTCAAAATGCTCTGGTAACAGGAAAAACTTCTTCCTGGGACACTTGACTCGCCAATGAACCAACTTATCGATGGTTTCTGTGAAAAATCAAAGTGTGGTTAAAACCTGGAAGCCAATTTATGCTTCCTCGTCGGGTCCACGCCGTAGCCTACGCAAGTGGCCTTCGCCGTCGTGAAGAAATACGCTTCTGCGTAGGCGTCACCCTGCAATTACACCACCGAACCCCTAGTTGGTGGCGGCGCTCCGAGTTTCTTCCAGCGTATCTTGACGGATTCGGAGCTGATGGATGTCAAACAGCAGTTTTAGTTTTCCTGAACAAAGGAAGACGTTGGAGTAGGCGGCCTGTACGACGGCGGCCAAGAGGGAGAAGCCCTAAAACGCGACGCCGACCAATCACAGTTCTTGCAGTCCACGTCACCGCGACGTTAAAGCTACGGAGAAGGTTCGACGCAGAAGCACAAATTTGCCTTTGGGCTTTAAACCAACTGGGTGACTCGAATGTTCAGTTACTGGTAGACTTCTAATGGACATTTCTTATTTCTGCAGTAAACAATGAATCACTGAATCCACAAAACTTCCCCAGAGAAGACTCCATGCCTGGTGGTAGAAATCACAGTGAGCTGTTTTCATTGATTCAAACGGGATCTGTTGGGGATAAGTAGCAGTAGCCACTGGAGAAATACACCTTAATGCCTCAATTATTTCAGATGTTTATATTTCTCAACACATATAATCAATAGCCTTTACAGTAGATCTGTATTTGTCTACCAGTGCTTCTTGTGGATGCACGCAAACTACTGCCAGCAGGCACATAACGAAAAAACCAGGCGCAGACAATGGCTGCATCTGTTTTACTCAAGCTGCGGTAATAATTAAATCAAATCAAAGACATGTACCTGGCAAGATATTTGTTGTTAGTTGTTTTTTTCTTTTCCTTTTCTCTAAAGCACAAGGGTCAGATGAGGAAACCTGGAACGGAGGGTTTTCTTTCCCTTCTCCTAATCACCTTGTTGTTTCCTTTGTTGCTATGCTTATTTGGAACGTCCCACGATGTCATAACAACTGATATGCAACATGAATCGAATATGAGGGAAAACGTGAAACCTATTTGGATGATGGGAGGCTGGGAGATATCAACAAGTGGGGTTTTTTTTGTTTGGCAAGCCTTGACTGGGAGTTTGGCGAGGGAACGCGATCCAGATCGTGTCAACCCTCCTTTGGGTAAGGCTCTCGCTGGAAGATCGGCTTATTTCGTTGGCACCATTGTGAAACGTGGATTTGTTTACAGGTGGGTTCATCACACTGTGGCATCTCATTCCATTGTCAGGAAAAAAATGCATTGAAAGGCCTTTGTCTTTTCCGTTAAATGGGAAACAACAAGATTGACGTGATCCCTTCGCATTCAGTTAAGAATGCGAAGGGATCACATCAAACGGGTCCTGGTACACATTTCGAACACATTTCTTGACAGTAAAGAGACGGACTCGTAACCTTAGACTGTAGTCCCGTCCTCACGATGCCTTTTTTTGGTTCTCTCGCTTTTATTCCTCTGTGGAAACACAGACGACCCTTCGATGTACTGGCGACTAGTTTTCTGGCTAACAAGATGCAACACGTAAATAGGTTTTGAAGTCGTTTGAGGACATTCAAGCCTCCACAGATGTTTCAGAGTGTGGCAGCATGTCTGGTTTTCAACCAGCCCCAAGGTGGCGCACATCAGCCCCCCCCCATTTAGGTCGCTCCGGTGGCACCAAACTCCATTTGAGACTAAAGGCCCAGTTCTTCACTGAACAGCTCTGTACTCAATACACAGTTAAGCCTCCTATGCACTCTAAAGGCCAATTATTCTCCTGTGTCAAACCTACGCCGTCGTGAGCGTTTATACTCCTGTGTTGGCGTCATTCCGCAATTTCACCGCTGAACCGCTAGTTGACTGCGTTGAGTCTCTTCGCCGCCATTTTCTGCGAGCTTGATGGCGTCGCTTCAGAACGAGCTGATCTAGATGGAGCCCGACCCGGTAGTTGTCGGACGGTGGTTTTTAGTTCTCCTGAAATTACTGCGACGCCTAAACGAAAAGAACACGTCGGAGGAGACGATCTGCATGACGGCGGCGGAGGGGGAGGAGCGGGAAATGTAGCGCTACCAAGCCGACCCATCACAGTCGGTGCAATCCGCGTCACCGCGGCGCATAGTTACGCGTCAGGCTACAGCGAAGGTCCGACGCAGAATCATAGACTGACCATAAGCTTTGCCCTTCGTGCTGCCTGCAGGCGCCTGAGTCCCGTCAGAACTCGACTTTTGCTTCATGGCTCTCAACTCACGTCGTGAGTCGTCGTAGATCCCTTCTTGCGCTGTTTTGGCTCTGAGATGTACGTCGCTTGTTTGCATAAAAGTGTCTGCAGGACGAATTATAGAATTTTAGAACTGCATGAATATAACAAGGACCGTTCTTTCCTTGATGCTTATTCCTTTAATCGCTATCACAAACCTTCTTAATGGTTCATATCCGACTGTGAGCAATTAGCGTCATTTAGCGCCTGTAGAGTGTGGTAATTGGTCAACTGCACCCAGAAAATCTCAATGTCTTGATTAACGACATTTCGCTTGAAATGCATCCGCGTCTCTGTCCTAACAGGCAGTGGCCACGCCTCAGTCCAGCCTCTCACGAGCCGAGGTTGGGAGCCGGGAGGGGGGGGTGACAGACTGGTTCTGGGGCAGGGAGTAAAAGGATGCAGCCGTTGGCAGAGACACTGTGTACTCTGGCATGTTGTGCTTGAAGACACTCACACACACACACACACACACACACACACACACACACACCCACTCACACCCGCTTACATACATTCTTTCACTCAGTCGCTCACACACCATTGGTCTCACACCTGCAGGGTTTACACAAACACCTTCTGTGGCTCTCTCACACACACATGCATGCACACACACACACACACACACACACACACACACACACACACACACACACACACACACAACCACACACTCACACGCTAAATACACATGCACCCACACACATACACAGAAACAGACGGGCTGACAAACACTCTGTTCCCACAGAATTTTCCACTTGTCCTGACTCTCTCTCTCTCTCTCTTTAACACACACACACACACACACACACACACACACACACACACACACACACACACACACACACACACACACACACACCCACACCCACCCACCCACCCACCCACACATACACACCTGGATCGGCATTTATCATTTGTGGTTACGCTGCAATTACAGGCCTGGGAGAAAACAGAAAAGAACACGGTCTCTAATGGGGTGTGTGGTTGCTCCGGTAACATGAAGCTCTTTAAATTATAGCCCCCCCCCAAGGTGATCTCACACAAACACACACACACACACACACCTACACGCACACACACACACACCTACACGCACGCACGCACGCACACACACACACACACACACACAAAAACAGATATAATCCACTGACACAGAACTCGCTGCAGAGCCATGCGTCCTCCAAAACAAACAAACCTCCAAAAAATTAGGATGTTGTCAGCAAAACCAATCACAGACACACACACACACACACACACACACACACACACACACACACACACACACACACACACACAGTATAACTCACACCTGGCAGCCTGCTACACACACTGCAGGGATTGGAGTTACGGTGCCCTTCAAAGGCCGCCACAATTTTTTCATCCGCTTATTAAAAGTTACCGTGCGTCAGAGAATCCAGTAAATACCTAAAACATTAACAACTTTTAAAGGGCGATTTCTGCCGGGCCGCTCGCCCCCGCTCGCCCCCCCTCGCCCCTGCTCGACCCTGCTTGCCCTCCCCGCTCACCCCCCGTTCGCCGTTTGACGAGCCTCGCGATCAACGCGAGCTTTGTGACGGCGAGCATAATGGGTGGCTTTCCTCCCGGGACGGGGCCAAACAACGGGCATCTCTCTGGGGGTAATAGCGGTGTAAATTACGGCTTATTGTATTATGCAGGCTGGGGGGGGGTTGGCCCATAAACACGGCCACTGTGTGATTCCCACAGTGGCTTGACTGAGGTTGAGGGAAACACTTCCTGAACCAGAATGGAGACCTTCTGGGGGTGGGGGCTGGGGGGTGGTTGTGGTTAGTGCTCTTTCTCTTTCACTGCCTCTACTCCATACCCCCCCCCCCATCCCCGTCCGCTGGGAGCAACCAGGAAACTGAAATACATGAAAAGTTGACAGGGTCTTTTTTTAAAACCGCTCCAAGAAGGAAATGACGACCAGCTTTGGGCTGAGGGAGCAGGTGGCCGGGATTTTTTTTGGGGGGGGGGTCGTGTCTTCAGGTCAAATGGCCCCAGCGAGGAAAAGTCAGGGCAGGGAAAGTGATCAAGACGTCGCGGACACACACGTACACCTTCTTCGTTATCATAGCCTTTAGCCTTTATTTCTGTCTGCTCTACAAAGAGCCGCGATCCGGGAACAGGGCGTCATGTTTATTCAGTCTCACGGGCAAGTAAACAAGTTTAGTCAAATTATCTTTCACTTTCATCTGTTAAACCGAGAGCGATCGACGCGTCGGCGAGGATTCATCAGCTCAGAGGGAAAAAGCTCCAACAGCGGAGCCGTTGTCGGCGGAGCGGCAAAGTCGGTTGGCGACGGGCCACCGAGGGGCCGATTAAGGGGCCGGCCGCCCTAGGGGCCGAGGTCACCAGACCCAGGTTGGACTGGGCGGTTTCAACAGATCCACTGAACAACAACACAAAACTGCTGACTGTTCCACCTCCTCAGCCCCCCCCCACCAGGTCTTCCCAATACTTGTCTGTTGCATTCAGGTTCCTTCTCCTGCTCCATGCGTAAAGTATTTCTCAGAATCACATCCAGAGCAAAAACCTTCCATATTCTCCCTTGTTTTGAGATTCGAGCGCTTTCTCTAGACAACTTTTGAGTGAATTTTTGGTAAGAAATAGCAGTTTTATTTAAAGATAGTCAGATCTTTCTGTTCCTTTTTTTTTTTTGAGGACGTAATTGCTCGATCGAATGAGTTCTTACGGCGCGGGACAGCTGGTCTCCTCTTCAGACCTTCTCCTTCCTCTTTGGCTAAAAACAATGAGCTTCAGCCAATTCAGCCAACCACAGAAAAAACAAAAAAAAAAAAAGAAGTGACGGAGGCCCTGGGTGGGTGGGGGGGGGGTTAATGGTAGAGAAACACAGCAACAGCTGCGCGGGACGCTTGGCGAGTCGAAAAATGCCGTGCGAGGGAACGTGTCGGCGGGGCCCGCCGTTCACCATTAACGCACCGTTCAGCTCGTAAGCCCCCTCACGCCCCCCCACCTTCCCTGCCCCCCCATCCATCCCTCCCTCCCTCCCTTTTCCGTGCAGCTGTCGGCCTCCTTTTTCCACTTTTTTTTTTCCCCTTCCATGCATGTCTTTTCATTCTTGGGTTTCAAAAACACGTGAGGTAATTCAGCTTTTACTTTATATGTTTCATTCCATTCGCCATAGTTGCCCCCCCCCGGGCCCAGAACCGATGATGCCCCCCTCATGTGACTCCGCCCGCTGTACTTTGCTCCACCGTTGCAGCCGCTGCAGTCGCTGCAGCCGCTGCACGCCGTCGCATCGGCAGAGGAGGGAGCGGAGTGGATGGGCAAAAGAAACAACTTAAAAAACACCACCACATGAAAAGTGGAAAGGGGGGGGGGGGGGGGGCACACTGAGTCAGAGTCTGAGACGCAGCTACGCAGGATGGTCACGCTGAGTTCAAAGCAACATGCGGCGATTCGAACTCACGGACCCACAACGAGCCAAATCCCGTTTTGATCTGCAGGTGCAGCGGCATTAAAAAGCCCCGAGATCGGCTCACGCACGTTTGATGTTCGTACCTTGTTAGATGTTTTTTTATTTTTGTCAATTCGTCCCCCGGTTTAACTGCGGCGAGACCAGAACCTGCCTGATAATTACAGCCGGGCCGCTTCGGATCACGGTTTAATCTTCTGTATCTGTGTGCACGTGGGGGCTTCCTTGCCGGCCCGTTGTACTCTCTCCGAACTGTACTTCAACCCTGTCACAGAGCATACCAACAGGGACAAAAGTGCCCCCCCCCCCCAAAAAAAAATGACTTAAATCCTCTAAGGCCAAAGAAGAAGCAGCAGGAGTGACAGGAGAGTGTGAGATGAGACGTTGAGGGGGGGTCTGCCCCCTCCACCAGGCACCTGTAGCCGACCTCTTGTGTTGTGTCTCCGGCAGTTTGGCTTTCACTCCTCCACTCCTCACGTACCAACATCCTGCCACATTTACATGAACAATGACAAGAGATATGCGTGTTTGTGTGTGTGTGTGTGGGGGGGGGGCAGCTCCAGCCGCCGCGGCCTCAGGGTCTCTGGTTAGGGCCTAACTGCTGCTATTCTACATGCAAATTGAGCCTTTTTAAAAGGGGGCGTCCGCTGCAGAAATCACTCAGGGGAAGAATCGTGAGGGGGGGCCGGGTGGGGGGGGCTTATTTACCTGTATGTGGCGGCCATCGGCGGTGCCCAGGTAGGCCACCGCGCGGCCGTGCACCGGCACCACGGTGATGGCGGTGACCAGGGTGTTGGTCAGCTCCCTGTGCCAGTACTCCAGCCTCTGCACGAACTGGGTCACCTGCAGGCGGTACTTGCCCTCCTTCCCCTCGTGGATCCCCTCGTGGGGGTCGCAGTCGTCGGACGAACTCTGCGAAAGAGAGAAGACGAAGAAAAGCGTAGGCGTCAGTAGGGAACAAAAGTCAGGATAAGAAAAAGACAAGCGGGGCGAGTCGGGGCGTTAGGTTACGATAGGCGCGATAGCGGAGGTAACATCATCTGCTGGACGTCGGGGGGGGAAAAAGGAGAGAGGAAGGGAGGAGCAATTCAGATGAGCTGCACGAGGCTGAAAATCTCCGGAGCTGCAAGCGAAAAGGCCGCCGCAAAAATGAGACCGTACACACACGCAACCATGAACACACACAACCACACGAACACACACAACCACGAACACACACACAACCACACAACCCCACACAACCATGAACACACACAACCACACGAACACACACAACCACGAACACACACACAACCACACAACCCCACACAACCATGAACACACACGACAACACAACCACACACAACCATGAACACACACAACCACACAAACACACACACACACAACCATGAACACACACACACAACCACACACAACCACGAACACACACACAACCACACAATCACACACAACCACATACAAACACACACAACCACACACACAACCAGAGTTTTATGGGCTCATCAGCGAGATTCCATCACCACCCCCAAAAGGACCCAAAAAGATACATCAACGTTGACTATCTTCTTTCATATCTGGCCCTGATAGGTGGTGGTTTTTCACCCCCCCCCCCAGCTCCCCTTTCATCGGGCCGAGCTCGTAATGGAGGTCTCGGCGTGATGGTCGTCACACGCTTAGGTTGAAGGGTTTTTGTTGTGTCGTTGGGTTTTTTGTTCTTTTTATGGGGGGGGCTTGATTTCATGGGAAGCAGCAGTGAGACTTTTTCGTGCATTTTTTCTCCTTTTATTTATATAGTTTTTAATTGATTATTCCATGAACTCATCTTTCTCCCTACAACCGGTCAACCCCACTTTCTCCTCCTCTCTTTTTCTTAAATCCAGCCTCCTTCCATCTCCCGAGTTAAAAAAAGGAAAAGAGAAACATCTGTCCGGCTCCAGCTCTCTTTTCTTTTGGTTTTTTTTACTTTCCAAATGTCGCTGGGTTGTGCGGATTGTTGTGTCTGGAGCCCGTGGAGCATACAGTGAAAGGCACGGGCTGCAGCCTGAGCTGGATTCAAGCGTCTCTCCTCTATCACCCCCCTGGCCCCCCCCCCTCCCGGCTCTTTTTTATTTTTTTTGTGTGTGTTTAGTCATGGCCTCCTGTCCCGGCCTCAGGTTTCATTAATTATTAATGGTCGGGGCCTCTCGTGGCTCTTAAGGGTCCTTGACCCGGCCGCTTGACCGGCCCTGAGCTCTCTGCTGTTTTCTCAGCCTCGGTGGATGATGACCTCCTCGGGGGAGGGGGGGGCAGCAGGTAGAAGGGTTATGACGACCGGTGGACGCAGTCGTCAACGCCGCCTCGCGGAGCAGGAAATTTCTTGCTTTCCTCACAAAGATGTTTGTGAACTTAGTTGTGACCTTTTGTTGTGACCTGGAGGATAAAAAAAAACAACAAAAAATGGCCTTTCCGCATCAAACAAAGTCCGTTTTTAATCATTAACAGCCCCATGCTCGCTCTCTCGCTCTCTCGCTCTCTCTCTCTCTCTCTCTCTGCCTCTACCTGGGTCACGCCACCGTCTTTGGTGGGTTCGGCTGCGGATCTCAAAAGTGGCGAGCTTTGCCTTCGTCGGTGACGCTGAATAGCCAAGGCGAAGCAGGGATATAGGAAGGCGGGGGGGGGGCGACCCCCAGCGTCGACCCCCGCCCACCTGTTTGATCTGAGGAGATGATCCATCCTCAAACCTGGGCGGAAAAACACGGGAAAAAAAAACAACCCTAGCTTCTTCCAACCCAGAGCAGATAGAGAGATTAGGCCCCGCCGCTCGAAAAAACAGGCCCCGGGGCCGGTTATTTTCAGAGCAAACAAACAGGACTTTCGGGTGTTTGCCGAAGCGGAGCTGGGGGACGGGGCTGGGGCATTCCTCCGCCTGGGCCTAGGTATTTGTGGTGGATCAAGGCAGCGGGATTGGACGGTGGAATGGGGGCGAGGGGGGAGCTGCTCCGCTGCTGTTTTTTTCCTTCGCCTGGAAACGGAGGGGGTCTTCAGTCGAGGCCAAGCCAACGCCGCGGCGGTGGCAGAGGGCCGGCGGGTTTTTCCTCACATGACGCAAAACCCTTACGCAAACTCCACCAAAGGCCCCGAATATATATTTTTTAATAAAAGAGGAATTATGCAATTTATGAGGAGTGGAAAGCGGCTCCCGTCGACAACCACGCCGCTGACACAGGCGCTTACTCTTTGGCCGGAGAGGAGCAGATAGGAACACGGGACTTTCACAATGAGCTTTCCCGCTAAGCAGACAAACAATAAAACTGTCTGGCAAAGGGCAGGAAAGCTTGATTTTCTTTTTTCCTCCTCTTCGACCTTAAAGCCTCGCGACGGTTATTGCAGAGTCTCTGGCGGGAGTTTTCGGGATTAAGGGCTAGAGGAGCTTGGAAAAGGTCAAGATGCTGGTGGGGGCGCTGGTGGTGGTGGTGCGGGGGTATCGCTGATCTGAGTTCTAGGTGGGAGCAAACAAACCCGGCTCTCCGAGCAGGGAAGAGATCCTGTAGAACCGGTCGCCGATGGGCCGTTGGTTATAATGACGGTTCGGTCCGATTGTTTTACCCACGATGCCTCAGTGACCAAACGGCCGTCGTTTAAAGGTTCTGATTCCGTTGATACCGATTTCACTTGAGGATTTTTCCTCACCCATTTCTCATTCGTTAATCTTTTCGGAAGATGTACGGTGCTCGCAAGTGCCCCCCTCCCCCTGATGTTCTACATCTCCCGAGCCATTTAGCGAACGTGTCCCTCAGCCGTGGCAACAGGCACCGCGGGGCAGATAGGCGAGACACCGTACACCTCCTTGCCCCGCACTTAACCAGCAGCCATTGTCTGCAAAAACAACGGCGCGGCGATAGGGTTTCAGCGCCCAAACCCCCCTGCAGCACCGCTCAGGAGAGTCGTGGGGGGGGGGTGCGAAAGGCGATCTGCCTGGCTTAATGTCGTTTTCATACTCTCACTGCGCCCCCCTCCCCCGGGGGTCTCGCGTGAGTCGTTGCGCCAATGCCTGAGCTGCAAGCGGCGTCCGGGGTTGGCGGGCGGCGCAGTGCCAAAATAGAGCAAGGGCGCTGGTGCTAAGGCACGAAAATACACATAGTGCCGGACGGCGGCTTAGCAGACCTGCACACATGCACGGACCGGGGGGGGGGAGGGGGGCGCTCTCTCCCGCTGGAATAGCCGACCTTTGACCTTGTGGATCGCGGAGCGCCAAGCCAGCGGAGAGACGGGGTCTCTGTTGTCGTCAGGGTGTGTGGAAACGCACCTCTCTGAGAAAGGGAAAGGCGAGAGGAATGTGTCGCACACACATGGGTTCGTGCTTGTGTGCGTGTGTGTGTGTGTGTGTGTCGGGGGGGGCTGTGTATTGTCATTGTACAGTACTCCACCTGGGCTCAGGGTGCACGTTACCCTGCAACCCGACCCTCAGTGGCTGTAATAACCGTGGTGTGTGTGTGTGTGTGTGTGTGTGTGTCTAAGCACGCAGGTGTCTGGCTGCAAACACATGCAAGTCAAGTGTTAATGCGTGTCTGCATGTGTCTGTGTGTTTGCATGTGTGTGTGTGTGTTTTGTCGCGGGGGGGGGGGCTGTCAGGGTGCTAGAAACAGCTTAAGGGGCGAGAGGAGCCGACAATAAGGCGAAGAGAGAAACCGGCCGGCGTTCGCCCCCGACGCCAGGCCTGGGAGGCCGCGACCCCGTTTATAGCCGAGCTGGTGTGTGTGTGTGTGTGTGTGTGTGTGTGTGTGGGGGGGTAAATGAAAGTCGACTGCAGGGACAAATTTTCCTTTTGTAGAGCCTGGATGTTTATGATCGAAGACCCTGTGGTGACACAGCACAGAAAATACGATAATGATATAATGATACACAGTATTTCATAATCCCCGTTTTCAAGAGCAGCTTTGAGTCTAACTGATAAAGACTGAAGATGGTGCATCTTTCCGACGACGCTCCGCTTAATCCGGTTAATGTCCCCGTCCCAGCTCCCTTTTCGCTCACGCTTCCTCACTTCTTGTCGTCGTCGACGTTCGCCGGTACAGACGCCGCCGCGGTCTGGGTGCGGAGGTTTCAAATCGCTGGGGTTTTTCTCCCCCCTAACAAAGGACGCGGCCTCAGTGCGTCCGCCGTCGCGTTTCCATGGCGGTGATGTTACAGAGGCGCCACTTTCACTTTCTACCAGGACTGATCCAACGATCAGATGGGAAGCGGAAGCGGAGTTGTGAAGCACTCACACAAACACGCACATACACACACACACTGTCCGCCGTGGCTGTTAAATAACCAGTGTGCCCCCCCCCACACACACAGCGCCACTAAATCATCCCGGTAACCCGGCTGGACGAGCGGCAAATGATGATCCCAATAAAACGCTGGAACATCTTCTCCGAGAGAACAGTTGGAGGTGCCCCCCCCATCATTAGTCTCAACACAGCGACGTCTCTCTCCCGCATGTGTCAAAACAAGGTTCTCTCTTGGGGCCGGGGCCGGGGCCGGGGCCGGGGCCGGGGCCGGGGCCGGGGCCGGGGCCGGGGCCGGGGCCGGGGCCGGGGCCGGGGCCGGGGCCGGGGCCGGGGCCGGGGCCGGGGCCGGGGCCGGGGCCGGGGCCGGGGCCGGGGCCGGGGCCGGGGCCGGGGCCGGGGCCGGGGCCGGGGCCGGGGCCGGGGCCGGGGCCGGGGCCGGGGCCGGGGCCGGGGCCGGGGCCGGGGCCGGGGCCGGGGCCGGGGCCGGGGCCGGGGCCGGGGCCGGGGCCGGGGCCGGGGCCGGGGCCGGGGCCGGGGCCGGGGCCGGGGCCGGGGCCGGGGCCGGGGCCGGGGCCGGGGCCGGGGCCGGGGCCGGGGCCGGGGCCGGGGCCGGGGCCGGGGCCGGGGCCGGGGCCGGGGCCGGGGCCGGGGCCGGGGCCGGGGCCGGGGCCGGGGCCGGGGCCGGGGCCGGGGCCGGGGCCGGGGCCGGGGCCGGGGCCGGGGCCGGGGCCGGGGCCGGGGCCGGGGCCGGGGCCGGGGCCGGGGCCGGGGCCGGGGCCGGGGCCGGGGCCGGGGCCGGGGCCGGGGCCGGGGCCGGGGCCGGGGCCGGGGCCGGGGCCGGGGCCGGGGCCGGGGCCGGGGCCGGGGCCGGGGCCGGGGCCGGGGCCGGGGCCGGGGCCGGGGCCGGGGCCGGGGCCGGGGCCGGGGCCGGGGCCGGGGCCGGGGCCGGGGCCGGGGCCGGGGCCGGGGCCGGGGCCGGGGCCGGGGCCGGGGCCGGGGCCGGGGCCGGGGCCGGGGCCGGGGCCGGGGCCGGGGCCGGGGCCGGGGCCGGGGCCGGGGCCGGGGCCGGGGCCGGGGCCGGGGCCGGGGCCGGGGCCGGGGCCGGGGCCGGGGCCGGGGCCGGGGCCGGGGCCGGGGCCGGGGCCGGGGCCGGGGCCGGGGCCGGGGCCGGGGCCGGGGCCGGGGCCGGGGCCGGGGCCGGGGCCGGGGCCGGGGCCGGGGCCGGGGCCGGGGCCGGGGCCGGGGCCGGGGCCGGGGCCGGGGCCGGGGCCGGGGCCGGGGCCGGGGCCGGGGCCGGGGCCGGGGCCGGGGCCGGGGCCGGGGCCGGGGCCGGGGCCGGGGCCGGGGCCGGGGCCGGGGCCGGGGCCGGGGCCGGGGCCGGGGCCGGGGCCGGGGCCGGGGCCGGGGCCGGGGCCGGGGCCGGGGCCGGGGCCGGGGCCGGGGCCGGGGCCGGGGCCGGGGCCGGGGCCGGGGCCGGGGCCGGGGCCGGGGCCGGGGCCGGGGCCGGGGCCGGGGCCGGGGCCGGGGCCGGGGCCGGGGCCGGGGCCGGGGCCGGGGCCGGGGCCGGGGCCGGGGCCGGGGCCGGGGCCGGGGCCGGGGCCGGGGCCGGGGCCGGGGCCGGGGCCGGGGCCGGGGCCGGGGCCGGGGCCGGGGCCGGGGCCGGGGCCGGGGCCGGGGCCGGGGCCGGGGCCGGGGCCGGGGCCGGGGCCGGGGCCGGGGCCGGGGCCGGGGCCGGGGCCGGGGCCGGGGCCGGGGCCGGGGCCGGGGCCGGGGCCGGGGCCGGGGCCGGGGCCGGGGCCGGGGCCGGGGCCGGGGCCGGGGCCGGGGCCGGGGCCGGGGCCGGGGCCGGGGCCGGGGCCGGGGCCGGGGCCGGGGCCGGGGCCGGGGCCGGGGCCGGGGCCGGGGCCGGGGCCGGGGCCGGGGCCGGGGCCGGGGCCGGGGCGCCTCTGTCAACCCCGAGGCCGAAGGGGCGGGGGGGGTTGTCATCGCCAAGACCAAAAGGCAAGGCCTCAATTACGCAATCAGACATTTGGATGTTGTAACACACACACACACACACCCCGTCGTATTACCCCCGGAGGGAACTCTCAACTTTCGTTTTTGAGATTTTTTGACAAATCACATCAACATAGTTGCAACAGATTGATATAAAGAGCATGTGCACGTGCGCACGCACACACACACACACACAGACACAAACACACACACACACACACAGGGTGACAGACCGCACCAACCTCCCCTCCTGTTTACCCGCCTCGGTTCCCAATCAGTGTCTTGTTTCGGTGCCCGTGACGGTTAGAGATGAGATAATGGGCGACGCGAGGACGTCTCCGGGCTCGAGGTATTTTCTGCACAAACAGAAAAGCTCTAAAGTTACGCATTTGTTATTCACCGTTTAAAAGAACAATCTCCACGGCAAAAAAAAAGGAAAAGAAAGGCGATGACTCAGTTGAGCGTCTGGCTTTCGGTATCGCGCCGAAAAAGAACCCGACAGCAAAACCCAGATACTGTCTTAGGACAGTGGTGTCGGGAAGTGCGGAAGGTTCCGGTTTCATTCGTCCGGCGTCTTTCTCGGGACGCCTGCGTCTCGGTTCCCCGCCTTCACGTCGACGCCTCGGAGATGGGTGAAGTTTCGTTCGGTGACGGTTTATATATATGTATATACACACACACACGTAGCCCTCGAGGGTAAAAGAAGAAGCTATAATGTGGATGAATCTAGATGTTAAACGACCCCTCAGACAGCCCTGCCCCAATATGCTCCGACTGCTCTGTAGCTAAATGAGGGATGACCGGGGCAACGAGCCGCACATCGCGCCGGGGGGGGGGGTGATACTTTAGAGCATTAGTGTCTCTCATTGGTCTGATCGATCACGGGGCCGACGGCTGAGCGGAGGCGGCCGCCGTTCCTACATGTGCTCTTAATTATGGGAGCACACGCGCGTCGGGAGGAGGGAGTTGGGGGTGATTTAGTGTCGAGGCCGCACCGGAGTTCGACACCGATCAATCTGCTCGGATGATTTTATAGGCATTAGCGTTACCCCCTCCCATTGATTACTGCAGCCAGAGGAGGGGGGTTAAAGTACAGCTGTTGCCTCGTGCTCACTGTAACGGCTTCACCGAATATGTCAAATTAGCCGGAGAGGCCGGAGAGGCCGGAGAGGCCGAGAGGCCGGAGAGGCCGGAGAGGCCGGAGAGGCCGGAGAGGCCGGAGAGGCCGAGAGGCCGGAGAGGCCGGAGAGGCCGAGAGGCCGGAGAGGCCGGAGAGGCCGGAGAGGCCGAGAGGCCGGAGAGGCCGGAGAGGCCGGAGAGGCCGGAGAGGCCGGAGAGGCCGGAGAGGCCGGAGAGGCCGGAGAGGCCGGAGAGGCCGGAGAGGCCGGAGAGGCCGGAGAGGCCGGAGAGGCCGGAGAGGCCGGAGAGGCCGGAGAGGCCGGAGAGGCCGGAGAGGCCGGAGAGGCCGGAGAGGCCGAGAGGCCGGAGAGGCCGGAGAGGCCGAGAGGCCGGAGAGGCCGGAGAAGCCGGAGAGGCCGGAGAGGCCGGAGAGGCCGGAGAGGCCGGAGAGGCCGGAGAGGCCGGAGAGGCCGGAGAGGCCGAAAAAGGCCAGAGAGGCCGGCGGCGGCGGCCGTTGGGGAACGGACGGATGAAGATAACTCCAGGTCGAAAACGTCCGCAAGGGCGGCTTATCAATCAGGAGCTGGGTGGGAGGGGGTGGGGGCACAGGCGGGCCTCCTCGCCTCGGACACGTTGCGCTGGCAGAGACACGGCACTTGCATATTCGCAGCCAAGCTCAGATCAGAGCCAGATGAAGAAGAAAAAAAGGAAAAGAAAAGAAAGAGAAGAAGGAAAAGCCAAACAAACGCGGCCGCAGTGTCGAGATGTGGCGGCGTGGAGGAAGGTTTGTACTTTTCATTGTCCGCTGAAAATACCGTCCCTCTTTCACCCAGGTGAAGACGATATTCCTGCAGCTTTTTCACGGAAGAGAGCTCACACACACACACACACACACACACACACACACACACACACACACACACACACACACATACACGTACTGCAGCCAAAACCTCGTCGGGCAAAACGCGGCCTCTGTATCAACGTTGGCTGCGGTGAAGGAGGTGAATCAGAGGACGGACCTGCCGCCGCCGCCCGTCGGAGGGTCCGGGTGAAACATCACAACATCACAGCCTGCTTATTCTTTCATTCTTTTTTTTGTAAACACTCGTACGACCACGGTAAAGTTGCCGCACGGCTCCAGCGGCGTCGCTTTCGGGCGCTCAGGACTGGAGGATGTCAGCGCCGAGGGCCGGGGGGCCCAGTTTTTCAGAAAAATGAAGACAGAAACAAATAAATCTGCAGGCCGTTGGGCCTGTGATGCAATAACGGCGGTTCCCCTGACTTGAAAGCGAGCTGGTAATCAGATTTTACCCCAGAACAAAAATCCGAAAACAAAAAACAAAAAAAACAAAAACAGCAATTTAGTCATGTTTGCAAACCTAAAACACACAACCACAAAAAAATCTCCTCTGTATTCCCATACAACTAATAGTAGCCATAAAAGCAAACAGCTTTTTGGGGGGGAAATTACCTTTTTCATAAATTTTTCAAGACTCTCTTCCCTTTTTTTAAAAATATTTTTTAACTCTAAAACACATCAGTCTTGGCAGAGCTGAGCTGCTGACAAAAGGAAAATCAGGCCCTTTTCAGTCTGGAGTAAAAAACAAGCCGCGCGGTTCCGAGAAGCCGCCGCTCAGCCCCACCCTGCCTCCGCCGCTGTGGCGTGATTCAGCCGAGCGTCACCGGAGGAGAGGACGAGGTCGGCGGGCGGCGGGCGATGGCGCGGCCCCCAGCCCCCCCCCCCCCCAGCATTCAAGTGATCAGAGGGAGAGATGGCGAGAGGAGCCCCCCCCCTTTCCTGTATATACCCAAAGTACACATGCGGGAACAATCCCACCATGAGGGGATTAACACTTGAATGGGATCAGTGTCTGTGTTTGTGTGTTTGTGTGTGTGTGTGTGTGTGTGGTTGGGGGGGGGGGGGGATTAGTGATCATCTAAGATGAGACCTTCCATCGGAATGACACGGTGTCCACTTTCATCCGGCGAGAAATGTGGGATAGGTGGGTCGGTTATCTGCCCCATCGGGGAGGCTGATTAGACGGGGGGGGTTCAGCTGATCGTCCAGATTAAAGGAGACTTGAAGGAAACTCTCTCATTTGCTGGCGTGTGCCATTGCTTCTGGAGTCGGACGCCGAGATTTTCCCGCCTCCAAAGCCAACAACGCTGAGCAGATCAATGGAAGCGCGTCGGCGGCATTCACCGCCTCTTCCTGTAGAGAGGTCAACGGAAACACGTATCCAGAGGCAATGTCGCTCGGCAGAACGCGATCCAAGCCGGAACCTGAGCAGGTTCGGGCCGGAAGCGGCACGGTTCCGAGGGAACTTTAAAAACAGGAACAAAACAAAAAAACAACACGCCGGAACTGGATCCGCCTTTATTGTACCGCCATGGAGGCAGAGAGCTTAGGCACGAGATAGCCGTGCCTATTTTGTGAACTGACCCTTTACGGTTTCAGGGTCTTTGACTGCTCATGCGGCTGCTGATGGAGGCGGCGGTTCACCCCCCGGATGGCTGGAACGCCGACCGATCGGCTCCTACGGGATCCCGACGTGGACAAGAAGCTTCGGCTGAAGTGAATTCTTCCATAAATCCGTGAGAACGGTTCTGCAGCCTGAGCTTCTGACAGATGGAGAGTTTATCATGAATGGCGCTAAATTCACGGACGACTTAATAGACGCTAGCGCTTCATTCAATCCCGCGACGGCTCCTTTGTTCCGACAGAATCCTGATGATTTTACACTTTTTATCATTGCTGCGGCTCAGAATAACACGGGGGGGGGGGGGGGCTGGCGTCTTTTATTAGGAAAGAAAAAATCCTCCTCACGCTGTTGAATCTCTCCCATGACTGTGAACGGACACATCAGTCGGACTGACCTCGTCAGACGTGAACCACTTTTCTTATCTCCTCTCTCTTGCTTCGCTTCGGCAGCAGAAACTCATCACATGCTCCTGATAGTTTATTCATCCTCGGACAGAGGAGAAGAAAAACTCACTCAACTGAGAGACTTATTAATAAGTTCTGTATCATCTACAGTATATTTTGAGCCTGACTTTGGGTATTTCTCGTGTTTATTCACTATTCCAGCTACGTGATCGTGTTGTTAGCGTCTGACATGACCACTTGTTTCTGTCGTGGCCAGACGCAGGGTCCCAAAGTCAAGGAAAGGAGGATAGCGATCGGGATGAGGCCAGGATGAGGCCAGAATGAGGCCAGAATGAGGCCAAAGATGAGGCCGGGATGAGGTCGGGGATGAGGTCGGGGATGAGGCTGCTCCTCCAGGCGGAGGCAGGAGTAAAAAAAAGAAAAGGAGATAGTTTTTTCGGTGTGTGTGTGTGTGTGTGTGTGGGGGGGGGCGACATAAGCATCTGCACGCCTCATTTCAGCACAGAGCAGGATATCGCCATGTGGTGAAATAGAGGAGGAGGCACGCCGCTGATTAGGAAACAGCCCGAGGGGCCGTGACTCATGGGCTCGGCGGAGCGGCCCCCCCACCTCCGCCTACAACACTGAGCAAGTGCGTCGCGAAAGGCTTCTGGCGAGTGCCTCCGCTGCTGGTGGGGGTGGCGGTGGACGCCATGAGGTGGCGGTGGCGGCGGCGGCAGCAATCAGCAAGGCGCTTCGTGCAACCGACTGCAAACTGCGTGTTTCACCCGCCAGCCAACGAGATCGAAAAGGGGGGGATTTCAGAATTCACTCTATACGTATCAAAGGTTTCAGAGGAACTGATGATTCTTCGCGGTAGAAGATGAGTCAATCAGTCAGAAAACTGTGTGAAAATGCTGCTTGTTTTTTCCCCCGCTGCAAAAAACACAAAGATCTCGTGAGATTAAACAAATGAAACAGATAAAAGCGTTTGAATCTCACATTCGAGACACGATTACAGACGGATGACGGTTGTTTGTCTGACAGAGTTTTGAGTAGTTAGCACTAAAAAAAAAAAAAAAAGAAACCTTATCGGCCGCGGCCTGAATTTAACAGTGTTTTGCTGATGTCGGCTCTTGGTAATTTCCCACCGGCCGAATTATTGGAAGACAGCTTGCAGGCACCGACGGTTTCGCATGTGCGCCAATCCACTACTCTTTATCTCGGGAACAGAGATAAGATGTGCACACAAAGGATTTACACACACACACACACACGCGCACACACACAAGCTTCCATCTCCACAGAGAAACAAGAGAAACAAGAGCCCCGGGTTAATGGTTAACGCCGCGGACACAAAACCAAACAGGGAGATTGCGGGCCCATGTGAAGCAATGCGGAGAGTGGCCAGGAACATGCCTGCAGGCGTGGACGTGTTCGTCGGCGGCCCGGGACGGCGCTGTCGAAACCGCGTTGTGCAACCTCTGCACGAAGCTTCATTCTATCTGTTGTTGTTATTTGTCTTTGTGATCTACTGTCAGAGGATGAATCTGTTAAAAAGGAGGCGATTGAGCCGGTGTAGCACCAACCGACCCGTGGTTGCGTGTTTGCACGCACCTCGCAGGACTTTTGAAACATTGACGTGAGACGCGGACTGTGTGTGTGTGTGTGTGTGTGTGTGTATGTGTGTGCATGCGCACGTTTGTGTGTATTTTTTGTCCTTATTGTATTATGCAGCTGGATGTGGGTTCTGACCAAACCCTCCCTTCAGGCGGAGGGACCTGCCCGGACACGGCCGCCTGACGCAACGGCCCACCCTGAGCTCGGAGGTGGGGGGGGGGCGCAGCCGGCAGCTCTCAACGAAAAACAAAAAAATAACAAAACACCACACACCTCCGCACGAGGTCGACCGTGAAAAGGCCGCCCGGATCAGCTGCGGGCATCGGTTTACGCTCGCCGACGTGGCCGAATGCTACAATGAAAACATTGGCTTTGGGTTCAACCTTGACTTTTCACCGAAACGAACATTTGAGGGCTGCAACCAACGATAATTCTCATCGTCGCCATAAACCCGTCGATACTTTATTCCTTGGTTAATCACCCCGTGAAAAGCCAGAGTGGACGTGTTTGGCAGTTAAGCAGATTTTAACATTTGAAAAATTAACACTTGGTTAAAAATATTCATTCTTTTTGCCGTTTTTAATGTTGCGGAGGCCATTTCTTTTCCCCCCGAAATCCATAAAACAGCTCAATCCGTCGAGAACTCGTCCAACTCCTCGCGTTTGTTTTCCAGAAGATACGTGTGTGTCAGCCTGTGTGTCAGTGCGTGATGTAGATGCGGGCGACCGAAGCATAGCAGATCTAAATCTTGCTCTCACACACACACACACACACACACACACACACACACACACACACACACACACACGCCCAGAGCCTTCTTTATCGTAAGGCCAAAGAGGATAAAACCAGAGGGACAGGACGGGACAGGAACGTAGTACTTTCGTTCATTCCCGTACGCTGCCGAGGACCCGCCCCTCCGGTGAGGACAGCGCCGGGTTGTGCGCCGGGCCCGGCGAAGGCGCCGACAGGCCCGGGCGTGTGTTGACATCTGTAGTAACATTAAAAAAAAAAAAACAACCAAAAACAAACAACCCTGCGAAAGGGCGACGGAGCCGCTTCGACAATTCTCGTAATCTTTTCTTTAATGCTCATGTGCATCCGACCGTAGCAGGGACTAGTTTCTTCTTGCGCTGCAGGACCGATAGTTTCCTCTTATCTTATGTAATCAGATATGAAGATTAAAAAAAACAAAACAACAAAAACGCATCCATCAACAACTGTGGCCCACAGATACCAAATCCGAGAACCGGGGACCGAATCCTCCTGCGCGACTTGATCATATCAATATCTTTTTATTTATATTTTGTTTTAAAGTGGCTGAAACATTCTCGACGAGACTTTTGCGACAAACTCTGTAAAAACTCCTTTACTTTCACATTCTGCTCCGTCGTGTCCTTCAGTTACTTCAAACCTTCCTCCGCACTGTTATTCCGCCGTCGCTGCTTCTGACCTGGAGGTGAAACGGAAAGTTGGGGTTTTTTGTTTTGTTTTTTTTTCAGGAGCTAAATCCACCACGGCTGTTGAGGAAACGGTGGATTTCTGCCGACTGTCGAACGCACTTTGTGGCGGCCGTTTGCGGTCGGAGTTTACGAGCTGTATTTTTTAATCGCCCTTGTCTCCAACTGTCTCCCCTGGTCGAAACCTTGTGTAAAGGGACCAAACTGGCATCTCATCATCCATCTTGGACGTCCGATCCAGGTGGGAGGGGCGTCTTGAAGAGGATGCTACTGTAGGAAATGCAACTTGTAGCCGATGGTGATGACGTTACGAGCACCAGCCACATCCGAGGGGAAAACGCTGTCCCTGCACATCTGGCGGGGGGGGGGGCATTCAACGAGCAGGCTCAGGCAAAGAATTAAAAAACAAACACAAAAAAGACCAACACCGCGGAGAGGCTGGGAGCGTCGAGTCCGTCCACCAAACGGTACATTTCCTGTAAGACTTTATATAATTGCAGAAGAGGACGGACTGAGACTGAAGGTTTTCCTGATGTGAGAACTTTCAATTTTTGGTGGCTGTTTTCGGCTGGTTTTTTAGTCGTCAGGGGTAAATTTTGAGGTGTTTGAGTCCAATCCAGCCCAGATGCCAAGTCTTGCGGGCACCCGACTGTGGACCATTGGGGGCTCGGCTTCCCTGTCAATGGCCTTTCAGCAGATGCCGCGCCAGGAGTCAGATCTGTAAGAGAGTCGACGCCTTAAATCCTTGCTTTTTTGACAGAGGTCTGGCAGCGATCGACGCATTAGGTCTGCCGCCAACAACCTGGCGCTCTGTCTTCGGCTCTTTTTGGCCTTTGGTTTTAAAACTATTTTTTCTTTTTTTTTTTTTTTTTTTTTCCCTTTGTCTGTCTGGTTGGGGTTTATTTTAAGCGGTACCATCGAGCCACGGCGCATCGCTTCTGCCGGCTGTGCGCCGGAGAGAACGGCTGTCAAACGCGCCGCATTGTGTCTCGACTCGGGCTCGGTTTAACGAGAGCCGAAGACCAGCCCCCCTGAGGCTTTTACTGCGCTCATCGCGTGCGCCAGTATCAGCCGATTACCCTCGTAAATTGATTAACGGCCCGATTATCAGCTTGGCCGCTCGACATCTGCCCGACTCCGGCTCTATAAATACGGATTCATTAAAAAATGACACTACAGTAAGCGGCGGTTACGCTCAACGTCTCGAAAACGAAGGACGGTGATTTTTACTTTCTTTTTCTTTTTTTTTTAGTTTCATGCTCCCAGTGTGACAGAGAGCGGCCCGAGGACGCCCCCCCAACCCCCCATGGATAAAAAAAAAAAACATGGGAAGAACAACATGGTGATGCGGTCACCATGAGCACCCGTCATCACGGCATCTGTCCATCGCGGTCGCCTCCACCGGATCTAAGAGGCACGTCTGAGGCTGAGAGCCACCCCTTCAAAAAACCCAACTTCAAACCTCGTCCAGACCCCCCCCGCCCAAAACTCGACCCCGACCAGAAAAAGGCACGGTCGGGCGGAGGAGGAAGAAATAGCCTCCTGCTCGCTTAAGCACAAGTCCTCCAACCGTTTTACAACTTTAAATTATCTTTAATTATCTCGGCGATAACGGAGAGTGTCTACCTGCCATATGCTCCCTGGATGTCATAAATCCGTTAGGCAGCGCCACTATCAGGATCGTGTCGGCCGCGGCGGCCATGGCGGCGCTGTAGGCTTCCGACACAGGTACAACGAACCGTTGGTGATAAAGAGCGGAAATCGGAAAACAATTTCCCCGGTCGCGGCAGAGAGAGAAGCCAGAGAGTTAGAAACAAAAAAAAAAGGTTCATGTGATAATTACATGGCACAGAAGTCCTCCTGTACCTCCGGTGAAAAAAGCCTGACGTCATGCCTCACTTCGACCGCAAACAAGTGAGTCAACAGGAAAGAATGTCCAATAAAGGGATAGTTTGCTCAAAACAACGTCAGCGTCAGGAGATGGAAATTGAGGGGGGGGGGGGCTTTACTCGGGGGCCCGTCGCTCGGCGCGACTCGGCTCTGGTTAAACGGCTCGGAACCGGAGCAGCACGAGGGCGTCGATGGTCGTTCGATTCGCAGCAGGAGGCTTTTTTTTTTTTGTTCCTTTTTTCGTTGTTTTCCCTGCGCGGCCACGCGGCGGCGGCTCTACGGCCTCCGCCGGTCGTCAGTTTACGGGGAAACGACGGCTCCCGACAGTTGCACATTCCGACGCGCAGCAAAATTCGCCCAGTGTCGGGCATCGCATCAGAGGGAAAACCGCCTCACATCTGTTTCGTCCCCGACGCCAGAGGCCAGGGGATCTGCGCGTTTGTTCCGCGTTGCTCAAACGCCGGACTGCTGTCCAAGTCCTTCTCTTTTTTTTTTTTTTTTTTTGTTGTTTCATGCAGGATAAAAAAAACCCAAAAAAACTCCCCCAAAAAACGTGGAAACCTGCGGAGGTCGGGGGGGTTTATCCGTTTAGCAATTTCTGCCGTGGAATTTTAACAAAACGACGTCAAATGATCAGCACCGAGATCTGACGCTGCCAAGAAAGTGGATAAAAGAGGTCGCATCCAAACCCCCCCGTCCCAACGTCGACCCATCAAAAAGGGCCCCTTCGGTTCTACTGATACCGCTTCCACTTTTCCCACAGGTGCTGGTAACAGGTGGGGGCTGGGAGGGCAGGGAGGAGGAGGAGGAGGAGGAGGAGGACGAGGGAGGATGGGGGGGCCCTCGCCAGAGTGGCCGGCTGCCACGGCGGGTCGACTGGGGGGGAATCATCTTCCGCCCAGCTGCTGATGCCCTGTTATCCCCGAGCCATTCATCACGGCTCGCTGAGAGTCAGATATGCGCTGCCCCCCCCCCCCCAGTCCCACAAAGCTCCCAGCATTCCTTTTTTTTTTCTCCACTGCTGGTAGCTGTCAGGGCCCCCGCCGCTGTACCCAAACACCCACCCACTACGAATTTTCATGTGCTTGCAATGCTTGTTCAAATTTGTTTTTAAGAAGCTTAACCACACGTTGGAAGAAAAAAAAAATCGCCCCCTGTTGAACGGCGCGTTTGTTCCAGCCCCCTGACCACAAAACATCGTTCTTACACTTTCGGAGAACCAATCCGGAACGGTTTCTCTACAGTTTTAGGGGTTTTCTGTCATCTCCGTGCGGCCACCTCCATCGATGTCTGTGCGGCGAGGGAATCCATGGTCAAACCCCTCGAGCCTCGCCTTCGCGCACAATCTGACGCCGCGCGCGACCCGGTTCGCATCGATCCCGCTAGCCACGCGTCATTGTCGCACGGCCGGCGCGGTATCGGGCGCGGTTTGATACTGGATTTAGTGCAGGCAACTTGTGGGGCCAGGAAGTTGGAAGCTTTGCACCAGAGCAAAGGCGAGGAACGAGAGGGGAGGATGGAAAAAGCACAATGTGGGTTTCAAAATGTTCCAGAAACTGGATCTGAGAGTGAGAGTCAAAGAGAATGAGAGTCAATGTATTTCAACACGTCTGTTAGGCCTCAAGAGATCAAACGACGGTTCAAAAAAAGAAAAGTTCCCTCTAGTCTGGGAGTCTGCAGACTCGATTTTTTTACCGTGTGAAGTTTATACGGTTTCATAACCAACAATATAAAACATGCAAAACCGCCGGCACAAAACAACCTCAGACGTGGTGTCATGTCGCCATGTTGGTTGTGGTTTCCAGCCATGTTCCTAATAAAGGCAATAAATGTTCCCGCTGTGTAAGCACACGCAGCGATAATACAGAGAGAGAAAAAAGCCTGCATAGCAACACACTCACTCACACACACACACACACTCCCATGCATGCACGCACACACACACACACACACACACACACACACACACACACACACACACACGCACACACACACAC
Organism: Istiophorus platypterus; assembly: GCA_016859345.1. Classification (NCBI taxonomy): domain Eukaryota; kingdom Metazoa; phylum Chordata; class Actinopteri; order Istiophoriformes; family Istiophoridae; genus Istiophorus; species Istiophorus platypterus. Next base: position 25,950,445 of record CM029121.1, on the reverse strand, counting down.
GCGTGCACACACACACACACTCCCACATCTTCCTTGGCAGTGTGTTCGCTGTGTTTTCTTTCACACGACTCCAGCGTCGCTCCTGTATGTGCCCCCCCCCCCAGACAACCGAGGCACCCAGGGGGCCGAGGGAGTCCGGTGATACACATCGGTGGCCGATGTGGAGCTTGAAGTGAAAGATGAAGTCACAGGGTCGGGGGGGGGGGGTTAACTGCGTGTCACTATTGATCGGGCGACTGGGGCCGATTGATCGGGTCAGCGCTGATGGATTGGAGGGGACTTGGGGGAAGGGAGAGGAGGGGGGGCTACATCAGGTCAAAGGGCAGCTCTTCGGCGGCAATTCTGAAGGCGCTTGCACCCGGCGTTTTGTCGGGCGACCGGCGAAGGAATCGCAGCAAAGCTCACACATGATTCACACAGTACCGGGGGGACGGAACATATGGAACAGACGAAAACAATCATAAAGAGGTCCCTGGAACCCCCCCGACGGTTCACCGGGCCCGAGCCACACCAGGGGCGAAGGCACATGACCCGTCCGGGCAGCCGACTCGGCCCGTCTGACCGACTGACCCCCAGAAACAGGGGGCCGCCAGTTCTAGACTGTTTTCCGAGAGCGGACGTAAAGAACCTCAGACAAAAGCCGAGCGCCAGCACTTCAGCCTCACGATCGCTGGTCTCATTCCAGCTCCAGTGATTGAGTGCGAAGCCAAAACAATGAAAATGCCCCATGAGAGAGGATTTTGTCCTGAACGCTGACATAGCCAGCGATTATCCATAAAAGGGGATAGTACACATATTTAAGATTTTTTCATTTTTTCAGACAACTCAACAACAACGAGACACTCCAAACCAATGCAGGGCCTTTTTAGAATTTTTAAAGAATTTTGTTATTTTTGCTAAAAACAATCTTATCAGAAACATTTGAGCAGAAGAGAAGTCAGTTGCGGGACAAATGTCCATCAACCTTAAATAAAGTTGTGGGTTTAGAAACACAAGTAAAGGCAACATTTGCATTTTCCTCCAAAACACCAATGCAAAGCGGATGTTCTGCAAAGCCCCCCCCCCCCCCCCCCCCGTCGCCCCACGGCCCCGCCCGCTCTCTTACCACATTGTAGCAGGACTTCCTGTCCGAGCCGGTGAAGTGGTACGGGTCCACCGTGTTGCACCTCTGCATGTACATCTTGAACATGTTGTTGATGTGCTTCAGCGACATGATGCAGACGGCGGAGTTGGGGGTCGGCTCCGAGGAGTTCGGCTTCCCCCGCGCGAAGGCGGTGAACAGCACGTCGTCGCCCTCCTCCACCTTCAGCTGCTTCTGCAGCTCGACGTCGCCGCCCACCTTGGCGACGTGGGCCGCCTGCAGGATGTTGAACACCTTCACGTCCTCCGTGGAACGCCGGCGACGGCGCCGCCGCCTCTTGTCAGTGCTGATGCACTCAAGGGGCATCTCCACGTAGCGGCGGATCACCAGGTCCGAGGAGCACGTGCGGACGATGCGGGTGTGGTAGGCCTGGGACTCCTGGCTCACCCGCTGCACAGTGAGGAAGTAGGTGAAGGGTCCGCTGTGGAAGGAGTAGACGTAGCGTAGGTAGTAGTTTCCACGGAGAGACGGAATCAGGTCCATGTACGAGTGATCGGAGAAGAAAGTGAAGCCGTTCTGGCTCGTCTTCATCTTCCGGACTGAAAGTGTGTGGGGACGCGTGGCGCCGCCCGATGCGTCCCCCAAGCCGGGAATCTCCGAGTTCCCGACGAAGAACTTGATGACGTTGCTCTCCACGTTGAGCACCTGAGAACCGGAGGGGCTGACCACCACGTCCGAGTCGCCGGGATGCCCCTTGCCCGGCCTCACTTTGTCGGCAAAGCAGTAGACCTGTTCGTCTACGGTTTTGGGGCCGCTGTCGTCATCCAGGACGTGACGGCGGCAAACGCCGTTGTCCGCTGAGCCGCAGCTGTACAAGCCCTTGTCGTAGATGTGCTCCACCACCAGGGCGACGTTGCGGTTGTCCACCCTGCCGCCGGCTGCCCCTGCGCCGTCCGGCCGCCGGCCGCACGTCTTGTTGGCGAGCAGCGGCCCCGTGTGGTACTCGGAGAGCTTGGTGAGGTTTGGCGCCAGGGCGTAGATTCGGTTCACGGCCCCGACATAGATGATCCCGTCCAGCGTCACCATGTTCTGGATGGGGAAGTCGGCGGTGAACGTCGGGAGCTCGTAGGTGACCGAGAGGTTGAGTTTGTGGGTCTCCGGTGGTTTATCGCACTGGCCCCGCACGCCGGGGCCCAGGGCCCACAGCAGCACGACGGCGTGAAGCGGCCCGGGATTCATCCTGGTCCGAAAACAAGAGATGGGAGAAATGAGTGTGTAGAACTTTCCCCACCAGAACAATGAGAACCTCAAAACCTAGCATTCATCGCAGATAGCTCTGAATAGGTGGCCTCAATTGTCTCGATGCGATGAATGGGGATGACCAACAAGAAACGGGGGCATTGAAATCCCCATTAGGTTCATGAGTCTGGCTGTGAAACCAGGGTTCACTCACTTCACCACAAGCAGCGAAACCAGTCGTACCGAAATGACTGGGGGCTTTATGGTGGCACAAAGCTGTCACACACCAGCCCCCGAATCATCGCCGCCCTCGTCACTTCTCAATCCGCTGACCCCCCGGGGGGGGGGGGGCAGGACAAAAAACAAACAAAAGAAAGAAACCGGGGCGAGCGCTTCTGTGGCGCTGGGCTCTGTTCCCCGGCGACCGCGGCGCACGGGGCTCGGCAATGAATCACCCAGAGGGCGACGCGCCCCGTGGGGCGACGTGACCCTCGGCCTAAGTTTAGACGGCGAGGGGGGGGGGCCCAAGGGAGCAGAGATAAACTCAATTAAAATGTAAGAGCCGAGAGGGAGAGGGCGAGAGTGAGTGTGAGGGTGTGTGTGTGTGTGTGTGGGGGGGGGGGGGTGACCAGTCCTGCAAATGATAAATAGCCCAAGAGCTAAATGGTAATCCACTGGGAGATGCTTTTAGTGGAGGGGGAGAGAACTGGGGGGGGGGGGGGTCAGCAACAGAGGCATTTGCAAGATGTGTATTTGCATGGTCCTTATTTGGATGCGGGTTTTTCAACAAACAATAATAAAAAAAAAAAAAACTAAAACAAACAAAACCCAAATGCAAATGCTCCACCTGCCCCTGGGTAATGTCCTGACTAATCTAGGAAGACTCACTGACGGTGGCTGCTGTTTTCTTCTTTGGGGATTTTTTGGGGGGGTAAAGATAAGCTTTTCGGGGGGGGGGGACTCAGTTCTTCATGCTACCACAGCACCACAGGAAGAAGATTTAAAGACAGGCAGAGCCAACAGGTGCTTGTGGCCAAAACCGAGGTTCAGGGCCGAACCAGGACCGGCGGGGACGCAACGGAGATCTGGCGGCGGCCCCGCGGGAGGAAGCAGTGATTCAGTAGAAAGTAAAAGGTTTTAGAGAAAAGGAGGATAAATGACAAAAACTAAAACACCCTGGGGATCTATTAAAGAGCGTTCCGCAGCGGTAGAGGCGGTTTCTGTTTTCATAAGGGGGGGGGGGTGAGTGTCGACTTGTTTTTGGTCCCAAATCATGAGTAACAGGCGGCACATCATCGCGCACCTGCAGCGACCACACGGTGACCGCGCCGCGGACGCCGCTTTCTCCGGGCTGCCTTTTGTTTTTTTCTCCAAAAGACAAAAGGCTTTGGGGCAAAGAGTGAAAATGTTTTCAGCTCTGGAGGAAAGTGACTCACGGCGAAAGGGCTCAGAGGGAAGAGAAAACAAAAAAGCCCAAAACAAAACCAAACAAAAAAACACGAATGGGAAGTTGGTTAAAAAAAAAAGACGAGCCGTGACACCAGAACCGGGAGGAAGAGGAGGAAGAGGAGGAGGAGGAGGAGGAGGAGGAGGAATCGGGGACATCTCTGCGTCTTTTTACGCACATAAGTAGCACATGGGGGGGGGGTGCGTAAAAAGCAGTGTAAAAACAACAACAACAAAACCTGAGGTGATAAACTCACCTGTTCGCGAGCAGCGGCTTGGCCCGGTTCAGATCATGGTCCGCGGGTCTCCACTAAAAAAACGGGGACTTCTTCCTCTTCTTCTTCTTCTTCTTCTTCTTCTTCCTCTTCTTCTCTTCAACTCTCTCACATCAAGTCCGAAAATGATCGTTCGGGATTTTTCCCTCCTCGCTTCTTAATTCAGGAGAAAAGAAAAAAAAAATCCTCAAACGTCCTTTGAGAAGAAACAATCCAGTTTATCTATATTCCTGTAGATGTGTGTATACATATATATGTGTGTGTATAATATCCTTTATTTGTCAGTCTGACTGTCCGTTGCCCGCCGGTTGAACTGCGTCGCCGTGGACCGGCTGGAACCTGCGAGGCTCGGACCCCGACTGACGGGGCGACGGGCTGCATCCAGCCCATACAGAAGCACGCTCCCTGGGCTCCGGCGCGTCAAAGCCCCGCCTCCTCCTCCTCCTCCTCTTTCTACTCCTCCTCCTCCGTCTCCTCCTCCTCCTCCTCCTCTCCGAAAAAAAAATAAAGTAACAAGGCCGTGACGCGTCCAGGTGCTGCGGAGCCTCCTCGGCCTCTGGAGCTCAGGAGGAGGCGGGAAAAAATGATCCAAAGAGCAGATTAGGAGCCTTTTAGTTTGTGATTATCATGTTGCCCACAGCCACAAATTACAAAATAAATCCGGTGGATTATCAGAGAACCACCTCTGATTGGAGGGGGGGGCGGCTTTTATGTATTCATTTGAATTTGTATTGACTTTATGTGTTTTTTAATGCTCTATCATATGTGTTATGGCTTCACAAAACTAATTAGTTTATATCTCTTTTTTAAAAGTCTGATATCTGCTCCTTTGTACTACAGGAAAAGGGATTTTTCTTATTACCGAACACAGAAATTAGGGGTGAAAACTTGGTTTGGAGGGTGAAACTTTTATTTTACTGTAACGCCGGATGGAGTTTGGAATAAAGCAAAATAAGAAACAACAAAGACAGAAGGTCAAACGGGCTCCGCGTGGAGGGAAAGTTTTTCTCCGGCTTCCACCTGACTCTGCCCCGGCAGCCCCGGTGTGAGTCAGACCGCCGGTCGTGGCGTTGAAACGGCTCACTCAGCCGTAAATCACTACCCAAGTTATAAAGGCTAAACCAGCTCTGTGTACGTGTGTGTGTGTGTGTGTGTGTGTGTGTGTGTGTGTGTGTGTGTGTGTGTGTGTGCCTAAGCCATGAATCACAGCGTGCAACACACACAAACACACACACAAAATTCCTTTGTCCCACTTCCTGAAAAGGAGGGCAGCGAGTTGGAATGAAGACTGGAAACCCTGATAACAGAGTGTGTGGATGTGGAATTAATAGGTAGAGAGCAGCGGCGTCTGCCGGCGCTCGCTTTTCGACAGGGAGAGAGGGAGACACGTGAGGGTTTAATGAGACAGGCAGGGAGACAGACAGGCAGGGAGGACGGACGAGGAAGACGGACGGGGAGGAAGACGGACGGGGAGGAAGACGGACAGGTGGACAAGCGTGTTCGAGTGACCAGCGACCTGTTGGGCCTCCGTCCTTAAATCCCGTTGCACGGACGCTTCAATTAATAAAACCAGGCCTGAGAGCGTCCCCCATCTGCCTCTGCCTCCCCTTGACGGGCAGAGTGAAGAGGAGTTTTTGAGTTGAGTCACAGAAAAAATAAAATATAAGATTTGAATTAGCCGTGGACAAACCAGAGAGACGGAGAAGACCAATCCCAGAGCTCAGAGGAGAACATTAAAGGAGCATTCCGACAGAAAAAGACTGGAAACGAGGTCCCCCGTCTAAAGCTCACTAATAAACGTATTTTATGTCACCTAGCTTGTTTAATCTGCAGAAAAAAACTCAGGAAAAAACTGCATCCATTCGTAGTTTTACATTGCAGCAACGTGCTGAGCTGCGATTTTCCCAAAATGCCCCTTTTTTTAAGCGACTTTAAGCATCATTTCAATCACATTTTTTAAGGGTTTCACCTGCACAGGCAGCCGCTTTGGCTTTTGGGGACTTAGCTCAGCGGCTAAAAGCCCCAGGAATTTAAAAAAAATTCAACTCGAGGGGTGTTCTGACAAAAAAGAAAAAATAAATAGCACTTCCTTAAAATCTCATTGTGTGTTACAGATACTGATGAGCCAGAGGTTTCCCAACGCTCTCGCTCCGTAGATGCTGCCGTTGGGTAGAGGAACTGACTTTTTCCTTTTTTTCTTTCCTGACCTCAGGGCATTTCTCACACAGTTGCCAAGGGGTGTGTCCGACACTCTGTGTGTGTGTGTGTTTGTGTGTTGCCCGGTGGGGTGTGTCCCCTGTGGCTCTTGTGGTTGAAAACTCTGCTTTTGCTCGGGGCCTCCCCCCATTTTTTTTCTCTCTTTCTCTCTTGTCTGCAAACAACAGCAGCAGCAGCAGCAGAGGAAGAAGAAGAGGAAGAAGAAGAGGAGGAGGAAGAGGAGGATAAAAGTAGGAGAATGGAGAAGAGCCCGGAGCGCGCCGGTTGAATATCCCGCCGCTGGCGTGCAGAATGCGGGAACCCCAGACGTGTGACACAATCTGCAGGAATGATCTGCATCCCGCAGCCGCAACAGCTGCGACGCTGCAACTAAACACACACTCTCTCTTTTCTGATGGCGTTTTCCTTTTCCCCGTGCGCTCGTGGCCGTGACGCGAGCATGACGGGGAGATTTGTGCCTTTCTTTCTTTTCTTTTTTTTTTTTTTGACTGAATTTGACCGAACTGACCCTTTAAAATCTACTCCGACCTCACGCGTCTGACCGGCCACGGCGCCATCTGCTGGTGCTCCAGGCGCACGGGCCCCGTCGGTCCCCTGGAGACACTTAAGGAGCCTAAGGGTCCGGTCAATTCAGTCGATGAACTCAAAGCGGAGGTGGGGGGGTAATCTCACAGAAAAGGGCGAGGGATTATCGGGGGGGGGGCACTCAGTCTTGATTTTACCGTTTTCCATCAACTGCTCCTCTGCACCTAAACCTGGGCCAGAGGGTTATTTATCACCTGCAGGGTCAATATGAGCTCGTGGTCAACTGCTGACCAGGACAGTAAACTCTGATTGATGCTCTCGACCCCCCCCCAGCCCCCCCATGGTTTTCATTCTGCAGATGGACTCTTTAACCTCTTTAACGGGGGGGACTAAGCGCGGGGCGACGGAGGCGAGCGGCGCATCTTCACCGGCGGCGTTCCCTCGGCGGGAATCGTTGCGGTCCGGCGGTGGCAGATCATTATGACAGAGCGGCTCGTAAAAGGTCACAGGAGGTCAGGGGAGTTGTTTCAGACAACGCTGTCCTGTCATTGCTGAGTTCATATCTCAGCGAGAGGGAGAGCACTTCACAGGTACCCCCCCCCCCAACTGCATAACCAGTGGGGGGGTAAGATCGATAAAATGCCGCACCAAGATTTTTTTTTCCAGGTCTGAAAAGCTGTATGTGTCCGTCGAAACCTCACCTGTCCTGGTGCCACGTTAAGTTATAGTTTATTTTCTCTACTGGAGATGAACAAACTGGTAACTCTGCCTAATTCATGGTAAGATCACACAAATACTCACCAATAAACTGGCTTTTTTGGGAAGTATTGCCTTCATCAGGCTGTTTTAAACCTGAAATTTCCCACAAATATTTTCAATTTCACTAACACTCTGGAGCAACTACATCTTGCTGAAAATATCGAGATCCCATAAATATGCATGTTCTACTCGGGGGGGGGGGGGGGGTAGATGCCACTGGAGCTGAGAAAGCTGTAACCGCGCTGGAAGAAAACCAACAACCGCCTTCCATTTTAATGGGCTTTAATTCTCAGATTTGAGATGTATTTTTCATGACGTTATGAAAAAATAAATCTGCAACGAGTCTCTCTGTTCTTCAGCGAAGTTTCCACTGCTGCAGGAGTTTTGAGGAAACGTGTGTGAAATCATGAAAAATGTAAAAGAAAAAAAGAACCTCTTCCTGAGAAAATAAAAAAATAAGGTTACTTTTCGACAATGATAATACTTTATAAATTTCATACATATTGTTTTCCCACCCAGCCTGAGCCTTTTGTCGCCTCTCGGTCGCGGCTTTCCGCTGGCGACCGGATCACCCTGCCCCAAACGAGCAGACTCCATATTCTCATGTCTGGGGAGATCGGCGCTCCCATCTTCCATTACCTGTACATTAGATAAAGACACTCCTAATGAAAAAAAGGGTGGGAGCTGGGGGGGGACGAAAGATCACAATCTCCCACATCACAGGAAATGGTTGCAGCGACTGGGACGGACAAGAAGAAAGAAAGAAAGAAAGAAAGCGTGAACGAGATCCTGGCGGGTCGGTATCTTCCGATCGGTGCAGACAGGGACTCATATGAACGAATCGCTGAGGCCCATCAGCGGCTCGTGTAAACATGATTAAGGGGGAGCTGCATCATCTCGGGTGGGGGCCGGGGGGGGGGTCTCGGTCCAGACAGCTCGACGGCGTCTGGCTGCGTAGAGAGAGAAAGGCGGGGGCTGGTTTAGTTTCATGTATTCAGACGGTTCACAATACTCCAAACAAGCATCAGACAAAACACAGTTGAAAGCGTCTTCGGCACGTTTTATAATTTCAGTAAAAATTGGAATATTTTGCGTCCAATCTTTTTTTTTTGTACTACACACTGTAGAAAATAATAGAAAACGAAAGAGCTACGCTCGCTCTGCTCAAGGGGCTGATGTAACTCAGCTGCAGATTTACAGAGCTGAAGCCTTTGACCTTTGACCTTACTAACTGTAAAATCCCCCCCCCCCATCTGACATGCTGTATCTGTAATGTCATCAAATTTACTTTTATTAAATACTCACTCTTTTGACTGCGTTCATTGCACAGGACTGTTCCCTTTCCAGTCTCATCTTGTTAAACAGTTTATGGAAGAAGCCTTCAAGGGCCACCCCCCCCACCCCCCACCCCATCCCCCCCACCCCCCACCCCACCCCCGGTCCATGTTGTTTATACGCGGGCGCCTCAACTAAAATAAACCACGGTCAAGTGCCTGTGAAATCACAGCAGCACATCGGCCCTTTCTGCCTCATGAACATCAGCCCCCCCCCCAACCCGCCCCCATACACTTTATAGATTTATGCTTATTCTCCTCTTCTTGCACATTTCCTGCCTCCTGTTCTGATGCAAACGGTGATCTGTGTTTATTTGACAGTTTTCTAGTGTCAGTCGGACTGAGATCCAACTACATCTCTAATTGTGGAGATATTTTATAAGCTGGACAGGATGGAGGATGTTGTCTTCGGGGGGGGGTAGCCATAACTCATCTTTCTTCCTGCCTCCTTTGTTCTCGTCTTGATCAACATGAGACCCACAGGTCAACTTTAAACACGTCCGTGGGGGGGGAGGGGGGGGGGGTCTAGTTGTTAGTTAACAAGTCGATGGTCAGCTTGTTTTCAGAATAAAAGACTCGTGTTGAGTCAAGAAATAAAGTCGTCCATGCTCATAAGGCAGTTTTTTTTGGGGGGGGGGGCCATAATTAATCCACAGTGTTGATTGCACGCATTTAAATGAAATGTTTTATTTCTGAAGTGTTAAATGCGATGACAGTCGACGCTGAGTTATCCTAATGTCAGCGATTCCATCATCTCCAGCTCCCGAAACCTCTTTAACACATTGGTCAAAAAATTATTATCCTTTCATGGAATTATTCATTTTTTATTCCTGTCTTTTTGGTGTTTTTTTTGTCCTCAAATGGACGGGAGAAGAGCATGAGCAGGGGACAGAGAAAGAGCCCAGCTCCCCAGGAAAAGACGTCACCATGTTTAACTGACAGGTTTTCTACCGGGGGCGGGGGGGGGGGGGCAGTGCAGGAACATGTCAGCGAAGAGAGAAACAGAAGTCGAGACAGGGTCAACAAACAGAGACGTCACGGAATCACCCTTTAAGGTTTATTGCGTTAAGTCATGTTGTCTCTAGACTCCGAACGCAGATGTGGTAAAGAAAAAAAACAAAAGAGAAAAGCAACATGTCATTTCATGGAGTGCACCGACCGAACCGAGGACCAGGTGTGCAGAGGGGATGATGAACATCTGTATTAGGGCAGCTGTGGTGGACGCGCAGCCGGAGGGGGTGCGGTGGGGGGGGTGGAACCGAGCCAGCCTCCCTCCTGCACGATGACATAGCACGGCTCATCATCTTCAGTATGCGCCGCTGCAGCAGCTGAGAGAGTCAGAGGCCAAAAAAAAATAAAAAAAAGATTTAGATTATGTTCCTCTGAAATTGTTGGACACTTTTTTTTCCCCCCTTTCGTGAGTGTGTGGCCGAAGCAGAATTTAAGAGGCCGGAGGGAAAAGGAAAACCCTGCGCAGGACGATAACGGAGCTAAAAAACAGGGAAGCGCTGCAAATGCAGTGCAACCAGGCAGAAAAAGAAAAAGGAAAATCTGTTTCTTCTCGCTCCGGAGGAGGCCGCGGCGAAGCTCACGCAGATATTCAATCATCATCCTGAGATTTATGGAGCCAGGGGATTATATTTCTCAGTGTGTGGCTCGTGTCTTTTGCTGTATCTTATATGTCTTTATTTGTCTTGTTCGGCTTCGAGGTTGATTTCCCCTTGAAGAAATTGATTAAAACTAATCATGGCCGCGGAGAAACGGAAGTTCAATCTCGTTCAGTTTGACCAGAGAAATAACATTCAACTCAGAAAAAAAACAATAATACAGATTAAAGTAATACATTTCCACGGATTCTGTCTTTTGGACAAATGTTTTTGGACCCAATCCCCTGCAGGGAAACAGCCTCAGAGCTCGTCGGGGCGAAACAGCACGACAGCAGCTTCCCTCAGGGGTTTGTGTGTTGAAACCAAATAAAGAAAAAGACGCAGCAGAACACAGAGGGAGGAAGGAGGAGGGAGGTCGGAGGACGGAGGAGGGAGGAGGGAGGTCGGAGGAGGGAGGAAGGAGGAGGGAGGCCGGGGCTCCTCCGGTCCCTGGACCCATGTGCGGTCAGGCAGCGCCCACTGATGGTTGTTGGCCATCGGCGGCAGGCTGAACTCGGCAGAAACCACCGGTCCACAAACGAGCAAAAATATGATGTAATATGGAAAAGTTTGCCGTTAATAATAAATAATAATTAAAAAATTTTAAAAAAGGCAAAACCTAAAAAGATGTTAAAGATTTTCTTCAAACCACCGTAGAAATCAGGCCGCTGCAAAAAGAAACTTAAAGAGTCTTTAAACTGTGTCTGTCCTAAGCTTCGGATTAATTTAGGCGTTAAAATGAAATAAAATCTTCTGCATCTTTGCGCCTGATCATGTGGAGTCGGGCGACGTGAGGATTTACTGTATTTAACGTGAGACGATAGTAATTTGTCACCATCAGTGTTAATCGAATGAGGCCACTGTGGTTGAAGCTGTAAATCAATGAGTTGAACTGTCTCATGACAAAAGCAGATTTTCTTTTCTTGCATCTACTGTAAATTATGAAGAGGAGATTATCTAATCCACCAGAACAGACCAAACCGGACTTCGCTGTCCGGATCACAGACAGATTCTCAAACGATTTTCCGGAAAACTCTGCACATCTCTCACGGTGTATATATTAAAACCGTGATATAGAATAAAACGTACCAGCGTATATCGGCCCCTCACTCCTACGTCCTCATGTGCATCTAGGCCTCATTGGCGCTGCCGCACCGGGACCCAGGTTCCACAGTGGTGGAAAAAAATGAAGAAAAATGCAATGTCGTGAAGTGGTGTTTATGTCTTAGATAGTCAGAGAATAAGCAAAGCTTCCAGCTTGACAGGGACAACAATACAATCCATTTGTTTTTTGTTGGCACCGTCTAAAAAAAAAATCCTGAATAAACATGAGAGAAACTAGAACAATGATAAAAATAACATCTGACTCTTGAATTGCCTTTTTTTCGGTCTGTTGATTAATTAAAGTGGAAGCCAACGGGGAACCTGGGAACTATAAACTAAACATCTGCTCCTCTTATGGAAATTTACCAGTGGACCCGAATGAGACTAACAACATTTGTGGATCGGCGTGAACGGCGTGCGTCAGCAATCTAAACGCAAACACGCTCACCATGGAAAAGGGAGAAGTCGGGGCCGAAAGGATTCGACCCGACACGGAGGCCAAGGAGCCGGAGTGACGTCGGCGTCCTCTCAACACCGCCGCTTCCAGGGGAGGCTGAGTGTCTCCACCCGTTGCGGCCCGACGGCAACAAATCACGCGGAACCGCCTGGAGCCCTCGCTGTCTAATCTCTGCTGCTGCTTGTGTTCGTTAGCGCGTGTGAGTGATCCGTCCGCCGCGAGGGACAACAGCTGCAGATGATGACGGCGATGAGGCCGCTGCCGCCGCCGCCCTCCAGGTGGCCGACCGCCACGAGCGTTCGCTGTCACCTGGCCTCCGCCGATGACACCGGCCGAGTCATCGTGACCCGAGGAGGAAGGAGGCGACCGAGCGCCATGTTCTCCTCACGTTGGCTGCATCTGTTATCCGGCCGCTGCCTCCTCTTTATTTTATGCTGCTTTATTTTTCTTTAACCACAGGGTGTTTCTTGCAGCTAACGGGGGTAATTTATTGGTTTTCGCCGTGGGGAGGAGGTAAAAGCCCAGCATCTAATGATTCACCTGGAGCAGGATAAATCCGTCAACGCTTTGATGGTGATCTCATAAAAAAAACAAAAAAAACTGTGCTGATTTATTTGTGTTAAATAGACAAAAACCTGCCTCCTCTCGCCGCGTTACGTGACACGACCTGGCAACCTTAAAGTAAATTAAATAACTACCGTGTGGTTTTGGTTGTCTGATGTATTTCATTGGAAAAAGGCCTGTTGGCATCAGCTGTTTAAATAAGAGCATGACTAAAAAAGAAAAAGGTCTGTGGGTACAGTTAATTCCCGTAGGTATGCGGACGCCCTCGTCCATTTACTTTTGCCTACTTTGGACGTGGGGCTGTCCACGGTTTGGACCAGGACCTTTGGTCTCGGGTGAACGGCCGCGTGTTCTTCCGACACCCTGGCAACGGTTGGAGGAAACGCCCCCTTTACCTGTTTCAACGTGACTGGGTGGATAAAAGAAAAGCTTGACCTGCCTATACCTGAACTCTGCCCCCCCCCGATCCAACACCATTGAGGTGAACTGGAAATGTTGTTTGCAGTTCACCTCAGTGGGGTTGATTGGGAGCAGATCCCTGCAGCCACCAGGTTCCTAAGTCCGGGGGCCGACTGAGACCAGAGGAGTTGGGAATGTTGTAGAATTATATTCATACACATTGTTTTTTTGTTTGTTTGTTGGTTTGTTTTTAATGAGATGTTCAACAATCAAATGGAGATGTGATGTCTGGCCGTCCAAATACCATTGGCCGTGTGGTTTACGTGTGGATTTCTGACTTTATTCCACTAGAGGGAGCTATTGTATTGTAAAAGCTGAGCCAAACTCCCTGGACTTTAGAGTAGTAAGGATGAAGGATTATCTGCTGTGGTTCTCTGCTGTGATTCTCTGTTGTGTTTCTCTGTTGTGTTTCTCTTCTGTGTTTCTGTGTTGTGGTTCTCTGTTGTGTTTCTCTGCTGTGATTCTCTGTTGTGTTTCTGTGTTTGGTTCTCTGCTGTGGTTCTCTGTTGTGTTTCACTGTTGTGTTTCTGTGTTGTGTTTCTTTGTTTGTTTCTCTTGTGTTTCTCTGTTGTGTTTCTCTTTTGTGTTTCTGTGTTTGGTTCTCTGTTGTGTTTCTGTGTTGTGTTTCTCTGTTGTGTTTCACTGTTGTGTTTCTCTGTTGTGTTTCTCTGTTGTGTTTCTCTGTTGTGTTTCTCTGTTGTGTTTCTCTGCTGTGATTCTCTGTTGTGTTTCTTGTGTTTCTCTTCTGTGTTTCTCTGCTGTGATTCTCTGTTGTGTTTCTGTGTTTGGTTCTCTGCTGTGGTTCACTGTTGTGTTTCTCTGCTGTGTTTCACTGTTGTGTTTCTCTTTTGTGTTTCTCTGTTGTGTTTCTCTGCTGTGATTCTCTGTTGTGGTTCTCTACTGTGGTTCTCTGCTGTGGTTCTGCAGGATATAATGATGCCCTGAGTGTCTGACAGGTCTGAATGTTGAGGTTTATTCAGCCCTGTGCAGAATCCCTCGTTCAGTAGCAGATTTCCCTTTTCCGCTTTCTTTCTTCCCTTTACTCGGTTTACGTGATGCAGAGTCGACTGCTTTTAGTCCCGGTTTGTGGCTCCCGTGTGTTATCTTTATGTGTAAGTCATTTAAGACCATTTAAAGGTGTTTCCATGATTCTTCTTCATCTGGATCAAACACGTTCTGTCCCCTCCACCATAAAGAAAAGTTTTTACCTGTTTCCCAAGTTGTGACTCTATTATTAATCTCAACAAACAGGGAAGTAAGAGGTCATGGATCTCTTTCCCCGTCTTGTACGATGTAAGTGCAGTTAAGAAGGAACATATGAAATAATGGAAAATAACACTGATATTAAACATATATGGTAAACAATATTAACTTAAATTATTAGGAATGGTTTCGGTTTTGTTGATTCATTGTTTGGTCAGGACTCGAAAAACAAGTTAAAAAAACCCAAAACAAAACAAACATCTTTTGTAACGTGAAGAGCATGGAATATTTTTTCATGACGCAGGCCAACCGAGGAGTCTTTGAAGATCCTGGAAACTGGCCAGAAGTATGTGGACACCTCACTCACACATTATTCTGCGATGATGTGACTATTTCATTTTTATTGTATTTTTTTTTTTCAGCATGCAGTGACATTTTACCTTCCAGGTTTGTTTCAGAACAAGGTTTCTCTCCGACATTATGATGCCCCCTTTCCTCGAAGCCCGACCGGGCAGCGCAGACCCCACCCCCCCGACTCATCCCCCGACTCCCCTCCATTCAACACTTTTTTTTTTTGCCCAGCGTTACTATGAACCCCACTAATGCTCCTGTGGCTGCACGGGAACAGATCCCTGCAGCCAGGAAAAAAACGAAAGCGAGGAGGCCGTTACGGCTGAAGATCAGGGGTTTCTGGAACGCCGTGTTCGATCTCACGTCGACATGAACCGTCCACATACTTTTTGGCCACGAGGGGAAGCTCTGTGACTCAGATGCCGGGATAAAACACGAGAGGTATTCAGAGTAGGGCTCGAAAAATCAGGCCTTAAACAGCTTGTCTCGTGCGCACTTTTCTATCCACTCATCGACTGAACACGCAAAAATAACCTCTGAATTATTACAACAATAAATCTCTAATAAACTTCTCTCTCAACACTTCTCTGTGGAGCACTTTGGTTCATAGCCCGAGCCCAGCCTTTTTTTCATGGCTGCATAATTATGCGGCTGCTTCGAGCGTAAATTAACTTGAGTGCTGTCAAGGAGGCAGAGCAGGGGCTCGACTCCGGCCTCATGAGCATTGCTCACCGCTTTTATTTGTCTCTCCTGCAGCCATGGAAACGCTGTGCCAGGCTTGGAAAAAAAAATGGAGGGGGGGGGGGGTTGTGAGCAACATCACAGGCATTAGAGCCCTCACAGACTCAGACTCAGACTCAGACTACAGATGCTTCAGAGGTTTGTTTTTTTTTTCTGGAAATTACATCTCAGGTGCTTTGGCTCCAGCCTCATTCTTTCTTGTGTGTTATTTTCCACCAGTAGCTTCAACGGGCTGGTTACCGTGGCAGCACCGATGAAACCGAACCAGAGTCTCCTACCGTGCGTCCGCTGTGAGTCATTACCCGGTTGGATTTTGCTATGACTCAACATCACAAGTGAATGCAAAAGAAAAAAAAGAAAGAACGAAAAATGCACTGTTAATTTCTGAGTTTCACAGAGAGAGGCACGTGTTAGTGGGAGCTTTTTCCACCCTGGTGATGAGGCTGTAGATACAAGATAGAAAACATAAACAAAAGAACACTGGATTATATTAAATTTTAATGTGCACAGCGTTTTATTATACAGTAAAAGCAAAGAAGGAAAAAAAATCTTTTCTTTTATAAAAAATATCACCTTTTGAGCTTAAAATACTCATTTCAAGAAACAGGTGCTAATGATATTACCATCCCTGTGAGAAGACAGCAGGTAGACTGAAGGTGACGGAGTCAAAGCGAGCTTAGTGTCTCTATAAAATGTAACCCCACCCCCCACCCCCCACCCCAAAACCCCACCCACCCCTGGTGCAGGAGGCGCCAGTTTTGATGCTTCTTACAGCATCGTGTCCACAGTCAAGAATCAGGGGCAGCGGAACAAATTCCTCAGGGGGAAAGAAATAAAAGACAAAAAAAGAAGGGGGGGGCTACAAAATTCTGACCAGATGACAAATTTTAAAAAATGCATCCAGAAATCGCACATCCCACCTCACATTGTCTTTAATTCCAATGCATTAACCTGCGTAAGTACCACAGCGCGCAGGCAAAAAAAAGTCTCCACACACACACACACACGCGCACACACACACACACAAGCACACGCGCACACACGCTCGTAACTGGAAGTGTGCAAAAGTGACTGTTAGTACTCTACCGCCTTTGCAAAATTAGTTATAAAGGAAGGAGAAGTTTTTTTTCACTAGTGCTACTCACTTACAATACTTTCCCATAGATTAGTGCACTGGAATGAGGCCGTGGCTTGTAAAGTCTTTTCTGCATCAACACCCACATACAGTACATAGAGGATATCAAAACAATGGCAACTACCCCCCCCCAACAAGACATAGTTCTTCATTTTCATGGTGTAGCAATAAAAGGAAAACATTCACTATGGCACTGTGATGATGTGCATTTAAAATAAGCATTGAGTTGCACTGAAAAATAAAAGTTGGAGTAAAAAATAAAAAAAACAATTTAAAAAAAATCAAAAAAGAACAATAGTTTTTTTGTCAGATTCAGATTCTAACATTCTGTCACACACTTGTGTAAATATGGGGGATGAAACCTGCACTGAAAAAAAAGTTTGTTTTTTCTTAAATTTTATTTTGAAGTGGAGGTGAAGTAAGTAGAAGCTGGTGGCGGAGAGAGAGCGAGCGAGCCTGTGCGTCATCGGGCGGCAGGCGGCAGGCGTGGCGGCGGCGGCAGGCGTGGCGGCGGCGGTGGACGGCGAGTTGCTTGGCGACTGGGTTGAGACGGCAGGTGCGTGCAGGGGACGAGGGCGGGTTCAGTGTGTCAGACTGCTGGAGAGCCCGGGTGGGGTGAGGGGGGTGGATGGGTGGTGGGGGGTTGCCTGGGTTTTGTTTTTTTGGTGGGTTGGAGGTCAGTTGGGGGGGGTGTTGCCTCTGCTCGTTCGGCTTGCGTGGCGTTGTTTTGTTGTTTTTTCCTGCTGAGTCAGACAGAAATTTGGCAGCGCCTCTCTTCCTTTCTCTCCGCTCTGAGCCCCCCAGCGCCCCCCCCCCCCCGACCACCATCCCCCCGCCTGGCCCGGGGAGGCTCCAAAAACAAACAACAAAACAAGCACCAGAGAGGACAGTGATGCGCTCTGGCAGCCCCCCCCCCCCTCCCAACCACACACACCAGTCAATCGAAGTGATGAGCTCTTCACAGAAACGGTACGAATGGAAACGACCGACAAAAAACGGATACGGAGCCTGAACTTGGACGAACACTGAGGAATAATGAAACAAACAAACAAAAAAACCCCTATGGAACACAAACAAAAAATAACGAAAACCCCGGGAGAACGACGCTTTGATTTCCTGTGTTTGGTTACGCCAACACTGGTGAGAAGAAAAAAAATAAAGAGAGAGAAGGGGCGGGGCCAGGTGCAATGCGACCACGCCCCTTCACGTCTCACCTCTCGTTTCCCAGAGGGGTCGATTTTTCTCTTCTTCTTCTTCTTCTTATTCTTCTTGTCCATGTTCCGACTTCTCCCCTCCATCTGCCCCCCCATCTTTCCATTAATCCTCCTCCTCCTCCTCTTCCTCCTCTTTCCCGGACGCTACACCTCCTTGGTCATGCGGACGTTAATGCCGCCGAGGCACTTGCCCATCGCCTCGAACAGCGGGTCGCAGAAGGCGTGCATACAGATGGAATAGATGCGGCTGATGCAGTGGAGCTCGATCAGGTAGCTCTTGACGCAAGGCACCACCGCCCAGATGTGCAGGAAGGACAGGATGGCGAAGAAGATGCCCCAGATCAGCGCCAGGGGGATGCCGACCAGCGCCGTCAGCAGGCGGTAGCACCAGTACTTGGTGACGGTGAAGGTGGTGAAGCTGGCCTTCCACACGCCGTCGAAGCTGTAGGTCCCCGCCGGCTCGGCGATCACGTCCTCGAAGTCCACCTGGGGGAGCGGAGACAGAGAGGGAGTGAGAAGACGTGGGCAGGACGAACGTCGCCAAGGCCCGAACTTATTATAGGTTCCCTGAGACCATCGGCCGGAGGCTCTAGAAAACTGTTCCCTCCATTAGCTTCTCGCTGTGAAAACACAGTCATCTGCCAAGTCAGAAGGCGACTGGAGCAGCATGGAGATGGCTGAAGTGTTTGTGTGTGTGTGTGTGTGTGTGTGTGTGTGTGTGTGTGTGAGGTGGTGGTGGTGTGTGTGTGTGTGGGGGGGGGGGTTGTCAAGTCAGACTTTTATTCTGAAAACGGATGCGGAACCCGATCTCTTGCTTGACAAACAGTGAGGAATTTAGAAAAAAACATACTATGACCCCCCCGGAGGACGACCCTTTGTGTGTGCGTGGGGGGGGGGTCCCTGGAGCAGCAACCCCCCCAGTGACCGGTAAACGGTCGAACCGCAAACACCTGCCCCGCCCAGAAACGCCGATTACAACACGCACACTGAGGACGGTGGTCTCCATAGCAACTGGAAGACATCCACCTCCAAATGGACACAGGCAGAGAGACAGACAGACAGACTGGTAGACTGGTAGACAGACAGGCCGACAGACAGACAGACAGATAGATAGATAGATAGATAGATAGATGAACAGACGTCCCTTTGTGGACTAATTCGAACCAGAATGGACAAACAAATGGACCAGATGACACCAATAAAACCAGGACTCAGGCCGCTCGGTGTTTTCTCTTAAACCACAGAGCTGTCCCTGTTTCATCTGCCTAGATAATTATCAGGCTGAATCCAGTTCCTAGGAGCTTTTACATTTACGGCTCCAAACACTCGCTGTCTGTCTGGATCTCTTCTAGGAAAAATCCCCGCGGCGTCACAGGAAGCCAAACGTTTCACCTGTCGGGTCTGTGCGGAACAATCAGGAAGAGAAGGTGGTCACCACGACTGGACTGACAACAGATAAGAGTGTGGCTCGTATCTCCCAGATATCCCAGTACCGCCCACAGGGGTCGACTGACGAGGGATCTTCTATTCGGGGGCCCCTCCTCAGCCGCTACCCGGTGCAAACACACGTCCCTCAGGCCCTTTAACGGGACGACTCCTGCCAGTGTCCACGACACGACCAGGGCTGTTGAGAGGGGGAAGGGGGGCAGCTCACAGCATTGTAAACACAAGGCAGACAACCCCCCCCCCCCAACAGGCCACCGAGTCAATATTTACTGCACCGTTACTTGGAGACCGCGCCTCGTCCAGCCACGGCGCCAATAAGTCATGCAGATATTGTCTGGTGTCGCCGGCGGCAGCATGAAGACTGAAGTGCCTCATTCCGACGCTCGGAGGACGCTACCTTCTGCCGCCGCCCTCCGCCACCCCCGGAGGACGCCGACCTCAGCCCCCCAGGCTGACTGCTCAAAGGTCACTGATTGCCATTATGTACCCCGTAAGTTTACTCTGTACAAACCTTAAGTTAACATTGACAACTTGCTTTTTTTTTACACTGTCTTAGACTATTCCCAGGTGTAATGCTAAGCTAGGCTAATCGTCTCAGCGTAGCAGCGTCGCAATAACGTAAAAGATTCTATGGAAAATACATAAATACAATATATATAGGTTTACGCCAAAAAATGTGTTTATTATATATGAGCAACTTTATTCTAATAGCCCTGTTTTAACACTGTAATAAAGTAGTGTACCCTACTGTTTGCTCTACAATTTAACAAATATATCATTTCCTGAAGTTTATATTTTTTTAAAATATCCGTAACGTTTACTGAGCGCAAACTACAAAATCCCATCTCAGGGCCCAACTGCCTGCTCTCATTCATTATGTAAGAGTAAATATGGAACAGAAACTCTTCAAACATCCCAGCAGAGTCTTTTTTTTTTTGCCTAGGAACAGCAGCTTGTAAGTCCAATTCTTTTTGCCCCCCCCCCCGAGCAGCAGTGACATAAAGCCGCCCTCACAGCCGCCGACCGGCGGAGATCACTGCAGCCTTATAATACCAACCTGAGCGGCTGCGGCCGCGAAGCCCAGCGCAGAGTCCCGCTTAGCTTTTTCCACAGCTACAAAGTTTTAAAGTGGACGACTCTGCGCCAGTTTCCAGGACTTTTGATTGGGGCTAAATGAGAGCCTTCTGCAGGGCAGGCGCAAACAAACATGGGGGCCCCGGCAGGGCGGTGGGGAGAGGTTTGGGTTTTTTAATTCATGATGTGAGGTTGTTTTGTTGCGTTTTTCTTAACAGCTTTTTTTTTTGTTTTTAATATACTATTGTGCATGCAAACATTATGGGGACAATCATCATGTTACCCAAAGCTTGGCACATAATCTCCACTCTATAAAACGAGCAGCACCTTCAGTTTCAACAGGGTCAGAACTGGTTTGCGAATTTTGATTTTGTCAGGAATGTGATGGATTAATCACAGAAATATCAGTCTCTCCAATTCCGTATGGTAACCAGGTATCAGGAGAGTCCTCAAAATTAGTCGTTACTGAACCAAGAACTTCAGTAGCGACGATCAATTACAGGCATTTCCTGCATAAAAAGAACGGAAAAAATTTACTTTCTACATGTTTACTGCTGATTCAAAGTATGGACGTCTGCTGTCATGTCGGAGGTTTGATAGGAAACAATGGAGTCTCAGGGTCGGCATGTGACTGGCGTGGGGGGGGGGGTGAGTAAATAAGCCGATGTGCTATTTCCAGAGTTCTATCTTCAGGCTGTCAACATAAACCTTTTTATCCAAATGTCTCCCACTTTCTTCAAGAACTACTTTCCAAAAATCTCCTCACTTTTACTGAATATACGGAAAGACTTTCTCAGATGTTGTTTTAATTTTTGGTAAAGAAATACACCTTTGGATACCGGATGACAGTAGTTTTTTTGCTAAATTTACATGACATTTGGATGGAAAACAAATCTGGCTGTGATGAGTCACAAGCACCAGATGATCTCACTCCCCTCGGGGGGAAATGTGTAGTCACTGAAAATCAAAGAGAGCGTCAAGACTGAAGGTAAGAAAACTTTGCACGGCGTTAACGAAATCTATAATCGGATAAGAGAAGCACAGATACGATCAAGGGTCGACCAATCAGGAGCCCTGGGGGTCCCGGGGGGGTCTCGTTCCTCCCAGCTTGACCTTGACGGACTTTGGATCTGCTCAAACTTCTCACAGCTCCTTCTCAAAAAAAAGTCCTCCAGTGGGGCCTTTTTTTTTAAACTCCGCTGAGTACGAACCCTTCCCTCTCTCTCTCTCTCTCTCTCTCTCTCTCTCTCTCTCTCTCTCTCTCTCTCTCTGCTATATAAAGACCCACAATTTCTCCAGAGGGAGGAAAAAAAAACCCTCCACATGCATGTTAGTAATGGAACTTGTTTGATGTGGCCAGGTGATTGGGCCCAGCTGCAGCAGTGTTAAAGGAGAGCAGCCTGTATTGCTTTGATTGCAATGTGTGTGAGTGTGTGTGTGTGTGTGTGTGTGTCCACTACACATACAGTACGCCTGACTACACACTACGCACTTTTAGGTGTGAGCGCGGCGTGCTGGGGTGTGTGTGTGTGTGTGTGTGGTCACTGCGGGTTGCAGCAGCATGCGGGTTTTGCTGGGACCCCCCCCCCATAATTTTGTGCACCGAACACACGCTTCCACTTGGCAGAAGCGTCCCTCTGACCTCAGAGCACCTCGGAGCCACTGTGCCACGGCACACTGTAAAAAAACAACTATGAGCTCATTGGCTCTGAGATCGGGGGGGGGGGGTATTGTTACTCAAGTGTACTTCATATACCACTGTCAGTAACTAAGTAACTACTGTACAAACTACATCACAGGTAAAGCAGCATTCAAGTTTTATAAAAAGGTTCGTATCAGGAGGATGCACTCGAAGCATCAAAAGTAACAGTGACCTTAATGAGGACACATTGGACCCTGCAAGTGTTTTATCATCATATAATATTGAATCATGAGACCAACGCATAGTGACTCAAGTAGCATTTTGATGCTCTAGTTGGCTGATCTGCAGCTGAATTTAATGAATTTTCACAGTTTAGGTGGTTTAACTGTGAGTGTAAGAATGCATTGTATTCATTGCTTGTTATCTATTACTATGAACTGCAGCTATCGGATGATGCCTTGGATTTTGGATCACAAGTGTAAAGTTACATAACATTTAAATACGGAAATTGAGCAGAAGTACCTCAAAATTGTACCTGAGCACATTTAGTTACTTTCCTTCCCTGGTTCCAAGTTTAAAACCTCGGCCTCTTAACGTCTCCCTCGCAGCAAGTTTGTTGGTTTTTTTTTTTGTTTGTTTTTTTAACAGTGAACTCGCATGTGATTTTCAGACAATTTCACCGGCGGTCTGCTGGGTTGATTAGAACCGTGGGAGGGGGTGGGGGTTGGTGGGTGGGCCAATCATAAAGCTGCTTTCTATTCTGAGACTGGAAGGAGAGTCTGACTCACTGTCACAG
This sequence comes from Istiophorus platypterus, assembly GCA_016859345.1. Classification (NCBI taxonomy): domain Eukaryota; kingdom Metazoa; phylum Chordata; class Actinopteri; order Istiophoriformes; family Istiophoridae; genus Istiophorus; species Istiophorus platypterus. The sequence continues at coordinate 25,927,737 of CM029121.1, read as the reverse complement.
CGGAGGAGAGTTGGGAGGGAGGGAGGGAGGGAGGGAGGGAGAGCCGAAGGGTGGTTGGAAGAAGTGGAGGGGCTGAGGCAGAAAACGGCAAAAAAGTGGCGACCCAGGCTCTGGTCCTCTAACAGAATTCCCAAAGAGATTAGCAAAGAAACTGAATGAAAATTTTCCCAAAAAATTAAAATCGGAACAATTTCAGCTTTTCACTTCTCTCCTTCTTTGTTGAACTGGTCATGTGGCAGAGCTGGAGGGAGTTGGTCACCGCAAAGACCCCTTTAAAACAACCCAATACAAAAAGAAATGTAGGTTATTTCATACATTTTTATATCAGATGGGAAAAAAATCGTTTCATATATATTTCTCACATGTGAAGCATTTCCACACATTGCCCAAGAGATAAATTGTAGTTTTGAGACATTTTACATGTGAAATGTGAGACAGTTCGTTATTTCGCATGTGATGAGGACAGGAAACAGTTAAATCTTCACCCATCTGAAGTCAGTCCCATGACAGTCAAGCACCCTGATCTCTCCAGATCCAAAAAATAAATATAAAAATCAATAATATCCCACTGTCTCTTATCATTTTGGAGGCTGACGGCGCCAATAGTAAAAAAAAAAAAAAAAAGCTGCACATGGATATTCACGCTACCCCTGACGCAACTGAAGGAATGCGGGGAGGGGAGGGAAGGTGGGAGGCGAGGAGGAGCAGCATGGGAGGAGAGGAGGGAGGAGAGGAGATGGGGAGTGGTGAGGGATATCCCCTCAGAAGCAGCAGCCACTTGGGTGTTTCCCGTGTTTCTAACAAGGCAGAGTTCAGCCATTTCAAAGCGTGGACTCCCCCCCCCCCACACACACACACACACACGAAACCCCCTCGCCATCACCTCAGCCGGAGAGGAGGCCCAGGGCCGCTGGCTGCTCCACGCCACCCCGCAAGGCGCGTCAGGTGGCCTCCAGCGCGCCGCTCCTACGCACGTTTCCACAAACTCTTCCCCCTGCGTTCAACCCCTTCAAACAAAACAAACGCTCACTATTATGCTGCCAGGCTGCTCTCATGCGGAAATCACGCTACTCTCCCAGCAGAGAAGGGGCTGTGGGAAACATGTGTTCCAACAACAGGAAATTCGTAATGTTTCCTTTCTGTCGGAGCGAGGATGTTCGCGTTTGCGGGTCCGGCGCTCGGAAGGACGCGCAGATATTTTTGCGCATGCGGGCTGTGCGTCGTTGTATCCACTCAGTGAGTGTAAATAAATCCGAAAAAAAAATCTTCCCTTTTAGAGGAAAGTCACCGAGGAGCGACGCGACCGGAGCCACAGCGCGCGAACTGCGCGCAAAAGACCCGAGCGCGCCCGTCGACGCGCACAACAGAGCACCGGCGCGACGGCTCGCGGACTCGAGGTTCTCGGATCGCCGCGGTTCGACGGCGGCAGAAAATAAAGCGCAAACTCCGCAACAGGTGCTCTGGAGGCGCTGTGGTCCCAGGTGCCGCAAAAGATACTACATCTATCGTTTTATCTATCTATCTATCTATCTATCTATCTGTCTATATCTATATCTATCTATCTATATCTATATATCTATATATCTATATCTATATATATTTATAAAGAGATAAAAAGCTGAAAGCTGCTGCACATACCCCCCCCCCCCTAAAAAAAATGTGTGTATATAAAGCTGAGAAATTAACAGCCCCCTCAGGTTCGACTCACCTTGACCACGTCGTCGTTTATGCGCTTGGGGTCCCGGTTGACCAGGTCGATCTCCTTGGTGTGGATGTCCTCCATCGTCTTCTCGTTCAGGCTTTCGCTGTCCATGTCCTTATTGTTGGGCTTGTATATGTTCCCCTGCTTTCGGATGAAAGGCGAGTGCAGAAACTCCTGCGAGGGATCCGGAGGAGGCAGAGACAGAGAGAGGGAGAGAAAAGGGAGAGAGTGAAGAGGAGGAGGGATGGTGTGTGCGGTGCGCTGAGTTGGAGAGAGAGACTGAGAGAGAGAGTGAGAGAGCGAGAGAGCTGGAGCTGCGAGTCACCGGCCTGCCCCGCGAACAGGGGATGGGTTTGAACGGACGGAAAGCGGAGCGCCACACCCCTCGAACCAGCCGCAAGGGGTCCTCACCACCCAGTCAGAAACCTGGCATCCCGACCCACGCTGCTGGTCCAACATGAGCCTGCGAGCGCGGCGACACTTTTCTTTAAATAAGTGCGTAAAAGCGCATACTCCAAATAATGGGCGAATTCTCCCTTTAAGACGCGATTCCTTGACACATACACATTTTTTGCATCTGTTTCTGAAAAATTTGTGCTATAAACTTTATTTCTAATTTGACTTGTGATTGCATTTTCATTTAATGCAAAAAACATTGGATTTTTTTCGTCCATCGCTTTGAAAAGTTCGTGCGTAAAGACTTCTTTGGCACGGTTCTACTCTTTTTTTTTGCCCTTATTAGTGTTTCAAGCACGCGGTCATTTCTACTCACAAACACGTGGCTTCATTGGTCGGTGTCGAGGCACGTAAATTATTTGTGACGCACGAAATCCTGCGCTGGACAAGGTTTTCTGGGCTTTACCTTGCTTTTGGTTTTACGCACGAAAATGCAAACTCCGATTTGACGCGTAAAACAATCATCGGTTGCTATGTTAATAGTGTGGAGGGTTTTTTTTAGCAGGTAAAACCTCACACACTCGTGTTAATGCAAAGTGAACCGCTCTCAACATTCCTCCACTTGGTGCGGGAGACGCGTTCATGACTTGGTGCCAAAAGAAAAAAAAAACCCATAAAGTCAGGACATTGTCCTCTGGAGTTGGAAAGAAACGCGAATATTCCCCTTCGTGGACGCAAATTATGAGCGACAATAATCCGCTCCTGGATGAGGACGAGGAAACACCCGTGCCAGCTAAAAATGCGCTCGCCCGAGAAGAGTGGCGGCTGTAAGGCGACGGAGCTGCCATACTCTACCTCCTCTCTGTCGCCGTCCCTCAGTCCTCCTGTCATGCTGTCCCTCAGGTTGGAGCGGATTAACCTGCGGCGGAGCGGGCGAGAAGACAATATAGGAAGCGGCGGAGGGAGGCGTGGAGGAACAGCTGCGTGGTCCGGGGCTCTTCTCAGGGACCCGCAGTGATCCAATTCCTGCCTTTTTTTGTGGCTGGACGCAACTAGAATTTAATGCCTGAGCCGTGAGGGGAAGAGAGGGGTGGGGGTGGGGGGGGGGGGGGGCTCCGGCTTGCGTTTTCCTCGGATCCCCGCAGATCCCAAACCCCGGGGAGTCACCTGTGAGCGCGAGGCAGAAGCGGAGCCGCGGCGTGCAACCTGGCCGGTTGGAGGAGAGACTGACGTGATCCCAGACGGGATGTGTGTGTTTGTGTTGTAAGTTGTGTGGAATGACTTTATTTGGGGATCGAGGTAGAGCATAATAAGCTTTTTGTTCGGCGAGACGTGGGCGTTAATTGGGGATGGCAAGGTGTGGATGGGGGGGGGCAGCCCGGCTCAGGTGGTTTATAGTGGGTAATATACCATAAATTAAAAAATGACATGAATAAATAAATACACAAATTAATGGAGTTTTAAGAAGAAATTGGATTTAATTTGTCCCGTTCAGAGACACGCACACCTGGGCACGGTTACCGCCACTGCCGCTTTCAGCTCCGACCGGGCGGGGGAAGCCCACGCTGGTCACTCCGGTCCGCTTGCGCTCCTGCGTCCGAGCCACCGTCGAGTGACCGCGGCTGGGTGATAGGAGCAGCCCGGGGGCGTGTCTGATGGGTGCGGCCCGGAAAAACAATCCGCTTCTCTGTCCAACACTAGTTTTTTTGTTTGTTTGTTTTTTTAGTCCCGAAAAAGTTGAGTTCATTTTTTTATATAGTGCAGAGAAAAAAAATAACAGGAGCAGAGGTCTCAGGGCTCAAGTCCAGTTCCTGCTTTTCTACTAGACCTGAAGTTGACCGTTGTTTTAGGCGTTTTAGGCATCAGGTTAATTTGGGAACAGCCCTCAGATGACCTGTACCGGTCCGTAAGTCATCCTGAAACCATTTTAATGATAAACAACCATTTCCAAAGACATTACAGGCTGTAAGAAATAACATAACCCCTGGTTGATTAAGGTTTTACTGCTGCTGTACAGACAGATTTATACTATCATTAAAAACAGCTCCTCTGGTTCCAGGTTTGTCTTGATTTCTTTTTTCTCCCCTTTGTATTCACTATTACTGCTCTTATAAATGTTGTTAATCCATTAATAAATGGACTGTGGCTCTGATGCTCTGCATTTTCCCCTGAGTCGAGCGGTCAAATGGTTCATCGGAGTGGTTTTCCCTTTGAGATCAAGAGCTAAATAACTCAAAGCAACGGAGGATACAGACCAGTCAAAAGAGGTTTTTTTCTTAAATAATTTAGCAAGTTGCTCTCACTGATATAACTGAACTATAAAGATCTTTTAAATGATTTACTGATAAATAATAAAGTGATTGGTTAAAACTCAGAAACCCGTATTGATGGTGAATCGTTAGAGAGCAATAACAAGATTCTTGAGGATTTTGCATGATGAGAACTCTGTACATTTCTGACGTGTAGTGACGCTGATGTTTTACATCTCAAACTCTATGTTTCCACTGCAACATTTTCTTTGGTCCTCTGCTTCGCCTTTTGTTTTTCCCTCTTTTCAAGTGGTTAACACGATGATCCTAAACCCTTAACCCCTGCTCAAAAGGGGCTGAACTGTAATGACCCTTGAGGCTTCACAGTGAAGGAGGCGTTGGCCCAAAAAACGTCTGTGTGTGTTATCCCTCTGCTTTCCTTTAAGTAAACACACAGACACAACTGGACACTAAAAGCTTTAGTCATTCTTCTGGCTCTGATGCAGCAGTTGGATGAGAAAAAAGGGCAGCGAACCGCCATTGCAGCCTCCGTCCTTCTCTTTAAAGCACTTTGCACACATCTGCTCTGGAGAGGTGCTGTATAAACGAACACACTTCCTCCCTCTTTACTTTGTCGGGCGTGGCCTTGGCCACGGATCAAAATAAACCAAATGAGCACCTGCTTGGTTTGAATGTTTCATGCCGCCGTCGACTCACGCAGGCAGCGACATCAAATGGGAGGGGAAAATATCAGCAGATTCTGACACGTGTCAAAATATTGTTTTTGCACTTTATGAACACCTTCTGGGATGAAAAAAAAGATTATAAATAAAGATGATCACTCGTTATCAAACTTCTATGGTCCTCACAGGAGAGTCACAAATAGGCAAAACTTTGTTTTCGGAGGCTGAGATGCAGAAAGGTAGTGAATCGTCAGGCTGCAGGTTGTAGAGAGAGTGCGAGTTATGGTTCCACGGCAGAGCGGGATCCGGGGGAACTTTAGGTTCATGATTAGACGACCAAAATCATTCGATGTGACAGTCAGAGCGGTGACAGAACAGGTTCTTTACAAAAAGCCGATTCTGTCCCCGGCACAGGCTGTGTTTTCCGTGCGAAGGATGTGTGATCTCAATCAATGCTCAACATGCAAATGACCTTTTTGACCTCTCGAAAAGGTGATGAGTGCGCTGTCAAAGCAGCTGATGTCTTGAACGTTTTACACATTCAAATTAAGGAGGATAAGAGAGATAAGTTCAGCTAGATGAAAGGCGCACGGCTTCATTATGGACGTAGTCGATTCCCTGACTGCAAGCACAACGCAACACAGACGAGGAGCTGAGACCAATTTGCACACAGTGGAACAGCGTGTGATTTCATGTCAGATGCTGAAGATCCAACACACAGGGTGCGGTGGGTCTTTAGCCACGTTTAGCTCAGCGAGGCCAATGGGAATCCATGTCTATCATGGAGAGAGTTTCTATGTCTAACAGCACTAATGTGGCAGTGGAAAAGGCGGCGGTGGGTGAAGTGTAACTGTGCAGTGTGATGGCAGGAGTCATGGTAATAGATTAAATCTGGAGTGGTGGCGACGGGAAACAAGAAGACACAGTAAAAACTGCACAACAGCAATAAAATAACACAATTACAGCAGTAAACATGAAAACAATGTAGAGAGGGGTGGAAAACAGAAAAACACTAGTAAAGGCAGTTACTTACCAGCAGTAGCAGCAGCAGCAGTAGTAGTAGTAGTAGTAGTTGTAGCATTAGCAGCAGCAGTAGTAGTAGTAGTAGTAGGAGTAGTTGTAGCATTAGCAGCAGCAGTAGTAGTAGTAGTAGTAGGAGTAGTTGTAGCAGTAGCAGCAGCAGTAGTAGTAGTAGCAGCAGTAGTTGTAGCAGTACTGCTATCATCAGCCGATGCATCAGCAGTAGTAAAAGCTACAGCACTTTATTATTATATTATCATTACTGTTAGCATGCCAGAGGTCAAAGGTCAGGGTCAGCCACTTTTAGGGGCTGTTGCTCCAAGAGTGTCTAAGGATGGTGGAGGACCAGCAGTTGTATTATTGTACCTGATGTAATAGTAATACTTACAGCAGCATGTCTGGGAGTCACAGTAGTATTAGCAGTAATTTATTACATTTTACCTAATAACAATATTATTTATTATTTTTCAGGCTGGTGGTCAAAGGTCAGCCTGCCCTTCAAAGCGGACATAGCCGGAATGTGACAGAAAACAACACCCGCGTTGACAAATATTTAAAAAAACAACAACAACGCATCACTTTTGCTTCATCGTGGGCTCTGATTGGCCGTTTGCGTTACTTCAGACGTTTTTTTTGGGGGACCCGCCCCCAGCCTGTTAACCGTATAGGGCTCACTCAGGTCAAGTGAGCTGCACACAATGAACAGCAAAGCTATTACTGCGCCGCAGCGTCAGCAGCTGCAGTACCACACATCTGTAGCCAACATCAGAAATGTTTGGAAATATAATAAAATCTCGCCGGAGGACACAAACATACAGCATAGTGTGTGTGTGTGTGCGTGTATGTGTGTGTGAGCGTGTGTGAGCATGTGCAACAGGTCCAAACGCGACGCAGGCCCCGCAGGTCCGACAGCGAGGGCCCGGGGCCATGTTCCATCCAGCCACAGCTCATCGGCGTATAGGAAAAAGCACCTCATGCAGCCCCAGCCCCAGAGTGATTTACGGGACCTCTCTGGCAGCCGAGGCTGCAGGAACCCGACCGCACTCGTCTCCCTCTGACGGGAAGAAGCAACCGAGAGGTAGCGCACAGAAAAATGACCTCGAGGAGAGAGGGAAAAGAAGAGAGTCGGCTCGTTAGAGTGGAAGAGATCCGTTTCAGAAGTGAGGAACATTAACAGTTAGTAAAGCTGCAGGTAGAAAAATGAAACGCTGACTAATAAACCTGATGACGGTCAAATTACAGGTTTTTTTCCTCCAGGAAAGATACATGACATTTTAAGAACAAGGTCTGTTTAAGGTCTGTTTAGCGCAACAGGAGAGAGAAAGGCTTTACCCCCACACCTGTGTGTTTCACCACTATTACAAACAACCCTGCCTTGAATACATTTTTCTTTTTTTTTTTTACTCTGAGAGCTGCAAAAAAAACCCCTAAAAACAAACAAACAAAAAAAAAAACATCGACCCAAACACCCGAACCGTTGTCGGCCGGCAAGACCTGTCAACAATCGTTGAAAGGATTAAAAAAAAAGCTGTCATATGGAAACAAACACATCACGTCACGCGGCGTCTGTTCTTCCATTGAGTGTGTGTGTGTGTGTGTGTGTGTGTGTGTGTGAGTGAGTGTGTGTAGGTGGGGGGGCAGTCTGATCCTCCGGTCTGGGAGGTCCAGCTCAATTCCCACAACAGACTCTTCACTACCAGACTCTGTGTTACTGTAATTTAATACGATTATTTCACCTCTACTCATTATAATTAGAAGTTTGTTCTTCTCATGTTGGAACAGCACCGTAAAAAAAGACACTTTCCCAAGAGCACTTTGTAAAATCTTTATTATCATTATTAAAGATATTGGATCAACTGTATACACAAATCACAGAGAGTGATCATTGAATCTTGCGGTGCACCCCCAATTGTGCATGTTAGCCATAGCATTGGGGCTAATACAGAGTATATCAGAGGATTTTTTTTTGTCTTTAGTTCCTCTTCACCCGAAATTAAATGAATGCAGCTTTAGATACCAATTTTAAGTTTTCATGGCATCACGTCACATGAAAAAATAGACATTGCTTCAAATCATTAAAGACAGACGCAGTACACGCTCTTAGAAAATACAGTGTGTGTATACGGCGAGAAATCAGACCGAGCCCCTTGGCTCCACGTGACACGGATTCTCTATGTACCGTCGCCAACATTTTTATGTCTCACAGCTCGTATTAGGTGTCGAGCTGCGCAGGCATGTACCTCAAAACTCAACTTTGTCAAATCCCCAGCAAAGTGTCGTAGAATTTTTCCGCAAAAAAACGAAAAAATTTAAAAAATTTTTAAAAACAACCCTGTAGCAAATGACAAGCTCGTCTAGATTAAATATGCGTGTACCAGAGTCTCAGCCGGGCTCCAGCCGAAAGGCAGAAGGAGACGTGTCAGCGTCAGATTCTGCAAAATGTCAGTGTTGGACCACCAAGGACCGGCCGTTGCATAAATAAGGAACCGGGAAGCACCCATCCGAGGATTTCCTGCTCAGTAACTTAACAAAAACATGACTCTACTACATAATGCTGACGTTAGCTCCATGCGGAAGCAGAAGGCCCAGTGTTATCGCCAGTGCACCGTGAGATCAACCCAGCACGATATAAAAAAAATCGAATCAAATAAAAACAAGCCTGCAAACGTGCAACTAGCTGCGTCTCAGCGTTTTAATATTCAAACAGAACCGTTCTCTGCCCTCTGGTTCAGCTCGTTACATCAAAACTGAAGTATCTGCAATATATACAATATATTAGAAAAAAAACAGAAGCAGAAATATTACATCTCGTAGCGCGTCAGCAGCAAGTTGTACGCTCCCCCAGCCGACCCCGCGTCTCGTCCGGCGGCGTCCCGTCGCCCTCAGCCACCGAGTAATGGAATGACAAGAATCTCTTTTGGTCACAACCAGCAGAACAACTCCATCTTGGGTCGGCCGCCCATGAGCTCCTTATTAAGTCTCAGACGGTGACGTGCTTTTCTTTTTTGACAACCCATCAGACGTCAAGAAAGGCACATATATCTCGATTCGGGGGTCAGATGAAAACCTCGGCTCTAATTTGGTTGAATCTGCTTTTAAGCGAAAAAATTTAAAAATTTTTAAAAACAACCCTGTAGCAAATGACAAGCTCGTCTAGATTAAATATCGTGTACCAGAGTCTCAGCCGGCTCCAGCGAAGGCAGAAGGAGACGTGTCAGCGTCAGATTCTGCAAAATGTCAGTGTTGGACCACCAAGGACCGCCGTTGCATAAATAAGGAACCGAAGCACCCATCCGAGGATTTCCTGCTCAGTAACTTAACAAAAACATGACTCTACTACATAATGCTGACGTTGGCTCCATGCGAAGCAGAAGGCCCAGTGTTATCGCCAGTGCACCGTGAGATCAACCCAGCACGATATAAAAAAAATCGAATCAAATAAAAACAAGCCTGCAAACGTGCAACTAGCTGCGTCTCAGCGTTTTAATATTCAAACAGAACCGTTCTCTGCCCTCTGGTTCAGCTCGTTACATCAAAACTGAAGTATCTGCAATATATACAATATATTAGAAAAAAAACAGAAGCAGAAATATTACATCTCGTAGCGCGTCAGCAGCAAGTTGTACGCTCCCCCAGCCGACCCCGCGTCTCGTCCGGCGGCGTCCCGTCGCCCTCAGCCACCGAGTAATGGAATGACAAGAATCTCTTTTGGTCACAACCAGCAGAACAACTCCATCTTGGGTCGGCCGCCCATGAGCTCCTTATTAAGTCTCAGACGGTGACGTGCTTTTCTTTTTTGACAACCCATCAGACGTCAAGAAAGGCACATATATCTCGATTCGGGGGTCAGATGAAAACCTCGGCTCTAATTTGGTTGAATCTGCTTTAAAAAAAAAAAAAGTGACACCGAGGTTACAAGTTAGTCAGTTTCGATTCCTTTTAAGTGACTGAGTCGATAGGAATCTTCAGACTGAAAAAAAATCAGTGCAAAGATGTCAAAACAAGACATTTGTCTAATGATGTGTAACCCAGATGTGTGTGTGTTTTTAAGATTCTTTGCCTCGAAGATTTTTGACAAACTAACCCCAATTTAAATCTCCAGTTGTTACAGATGTTTAAAGGATCCTTCGGGATCTCATATTCGACTTTATGAGAGCTCATGTGCGTGTCCCACCAGCGTCATTCGCTCCTCTTTTATTCCTCTCTCCAATCCGCCCCTCTCTTTCTTCTCTCTCTTCCCTCCTCAGGGGCATAGCCGGGGGGGGGGTCCCCGTCAGTTCTCGGTGGTCCTGACGTGAACGGAGGACAGGCTCCGCCCCACGCTGTGGAAGAGCGGCGTGACGAACATGTCGGTCAGGCTCCTCCACACGACCTGGACGGGCGGCAGGAGCATCATGCAGCTCTGAATCACGGGCATCACCAGCCTGGAAAGGGGGGGGGGCGAAAAAGGAAAAGAGGCTCAGAAAGCAATGCCCTCGGAAAGCTCAGCAAAACCATCGATATTATTTTTCTAGATTTAAGAAATTCCCGAGTGCGTTCTCTGCATTTCTTTTTTCGGCATTTTGCCTGTTTCAGTGCCGAGGTGGACTTGACCCACCGGGAATGTCTGAATTTTTCGTCTCTGCACCAAAATAAAAAAAGAAAAGAAATGAATTTAAAAAAGTCCCTGAACATGAGATTGAGTCTGGGATCTGCAACCATCAGGACATGTTGTTTGTCCAATGGCAACATCCCCTCGTCACCATGAAACGGCCAATATTCGAAGATAGTTTATAAAAACTCCAGCCGCCGTCACATCGTTTTCACTCCCTAATCGGGGGAAACAGCTGAGTTTGACCGACACACTCGACCCGTGTCCCAAGTGCTTGGGGCCCGGACCAGCAGTACGGCGGTGCGTACGATCCATCGCCGAGGACAAGGTCCGAGGTTCGCGTGACGGAATCCTTTCCGCCCTCTTGCTTGACCTGGTGTGATGCCAGCATCTCTGGGAAACATCTTTCCTGTCTCTTTGAGGGGTTTCCGGTGATGTTTTGACACATGTTTGGCACATTTTTCTACAATGATGCCATAAATTCGAGTTTGTAATTTGTGTCATTTCATTTCATTGGCAACTGTTACTGTCTTTTCTGTATAATGGATTCCATCCGTTTTTAGAAAGGCTCTCTAAAAGAATGTGCCATATTGTTAACATTCCTTCTCTGCATTGTATCACATAAACTGAGAGGGTGTGTGCTGTGGAAGCTGCGTCCGGCTTTGAAGCAGCACCCCCCCCCCCTTCCTGACATTCCAGACCCTTCGACCGGCTCAGCGCCACCGCTTGGTCCCGTCTATCGACGAATACCTGGCGGTGGCTCCGTCCCTCAAAACGCCACCGTCGAAGGAGCCGCTGCGACCTCACCCAGGGCGAAAGGTCATGCGAAAGTGACCCCTATCTGCATCCGAAGACTGTCCCACTCTGGTCTAAAAAAAAAAAAAAGGCTTCAACCGCCCCCGGGATGCTGGCGATCTGGAGAAGGGCATGGCCCCCGCCCCGCTACTCTTTTTTTTTCCACTACTACAAAAAAAAACCCTCAACATTCCTCCCAACTTTCCGCGGAGCCCTGACTTCTGAGCATAAAACGAGGTTTCATCAAGTGTTACTAAATAGGCTCTTTGGGTGGGAACGTATGCGGTGCACGGAAAAAACAAAACAAACAAAAAAACCCCTGGAAGGGCCTGGTCCGGCCCCCTCCCAGCGCCGTTGGGCCGACGCAAGGCCAAATAAAAGAGGCTGGCGCGGTACTTCCGCGTTTAGCGGCAGAAATAGCTTGTGCCGGTGTTTGCCTGAGGAGCCAGAGGCAGAATCCTGGCAAGACCCCAATGGGGAAAAGTCCCACAACGTCCCTGTGACGTTCCGCATGGGTTCTTGAAGTGTGTTTCTTTTGGTGCTCAACAGGGTTTTCAATTGATACCAACACACTTAAATTGTCCGGTACATCATTTTGTATCATTTAAAGCTTTAAATAAGATGTCTGATGAACCCGGTATAAGTTCTTTGATGATCTTTTCTATACTTTTCATACTTTTGTCCATTATTTATGTCTTAGAGTATCACAAAAATACTTATTGTATCATTTGTGTATGAGAACTAATAATTCCCCACTTTTTCCAAATTTTGGAACATTTTATGTCTCATGGCATCACGGCGATGCTCCTACGTCACCTGATGTGATATTTGAATGAAAAAGTTGTGACTACTTCATGGAGGGTTAACATCTGGCGCGACGCCAGGCGAGCCGGGCTACCAGACGTGCACCGGCGGGGCAGAGACCCGCAGGTCGAGAGGGAGCCTCTCCCTACCAGATGTGGACGCAGCTGAACAACCCGAAGAGCAGTCCGAGGACGAAGGCCAGGGGCACGGCCAGCAGCGTGGTCAGCAGGCGGTAGAAGACGAACTTAACCAGCTCGAACACGGCGTGGCTCCCGATCCACACTCTGTCGAAGCTGTGCGTGGAGAGGGGCTCCGCGATGACATCCTCGAAGCCGACCTGTCAGGGAGGAGGGGGGGTGCGGGGGAGGGAGGGGGAGGCGGGGGAGGGAGGGGGGGGGATTTAGGCTTGAAAAGAATAATCAAACACGCGTTACGCGCTGGCAGCAAGGTGCCCGGAGAGGAAGGGTTGGCGCCGGGGAAACGACCTCCAGGCATCCAGGCAGCGGCGGACCGCTTCAGACTTCACTACGCGGAAACAGCGAGCTTCCGCGGCTCCCGACCTGCAGCTCGCCCCGGCGGTCGTTTACCTGCGCGGGTTCACTGTCAGAGAGTCGCGACTCGCCGCGCACCGCCGCGCACCGCAGCGCACCGCAGCGCAGCGCAGCGCACGGACTCCTACCTTCAAGTGCGCGTTGATGTCGCCCGGGTCCCGGTCCGGCTCCGCCGCGTACAGCTTCGCCTTCTTCGACAGGATTGGCTCTATCGACCTGTTGAACTCGTCCTCGTCCATGATTATGCTGGTGTCCGACTTCTCCTTCTCCAGACCCATGTTTTCAGACGCTGCGGACGAAACGCCGGCCGTGGCGCAGGGGGGTGGGGGTCTGGGCAGCTGTGCGCCGGTGCGCTCCGCAGCTGTGCGCCGGACCGAGCGACTACCCCGCCTCTCTCTCACCTCCCCCCCTTACTATGGAAAAGCGGCGCAGCGTGAGAGACCGAGGAGACGCAAACAAACTCAGTCACTTCCCCGGGACCGATCTGGAGAGCTGCGGCGATGACTGACGCTATTGTGCACGGGCGACCCCCTCCTCCTCCTCCCCCAGTCCTGGGCCACGGAGACCAGAGTCCTCCGGCGGTTTTACATGGGATTGAATGTGATGAGCGCAGCAGAAGCCTCAGGTCCCATTTCTTTGCCTGCAACTGAAAAAAGAATCTTTATTAGAAGTGTTTATTCAACTGCTTTCTAATTTAAATCGTGACTTTCGGATTGCGCAACCACCTTTATTTATCACATGTGGTGCAGAAAACACAAGGCCTGGGGAAATAGCAACATATTTACCCTCTCAAGACTTTGTAACCATAACTATAAAAGCCAGGCGACTGTTGTTGCTGTAGCTGAACACACTCTCCTACCTGTTGAGTTGATTTACCACATTTTTTCCTTTTTTCTTTTTTGTCTTGGGCCTGTGTGGATTTATTAGCCTCCGGCTGCTCCATGCCCTGGAACCACCCGCCTGCCAACATTGTCTGAATAGCTGCAGGTCTACAGGAGCCCCCCCCCCCCCCCCACGGGAAGCTGACCCTCTCAAAACCCTCAGAAACAAATATATGTAGAATATTAGTAAACATGGTAAATCATTATTACTGTATAGTAATTAGCACTATGTTGGTGTCCTGTGTGTGGTGGGTATTCAGCTCAGTAAACATGAGACACGGATCCTTTTTGAGTGTTTTGTGTGAGTGGGCAAGTAAATATTTAATTTTTTTTCTTCGATGAATTCCGCCTTATTTTGACAGTATATTTACATCACATCAGAATCAGTCTTTTTACAACCACACGTCCTCCGACTTAAACGAGCGTACGGGACGCTTGCCCCCGGAGGACGGTACCTGTAGCAGCAGGTTTTAACAACATGGAAGCTTATTATTGGAGTTAAAGAAAAGACGAACAAGGTCCATTTGTTCTCTAATGGATCGCTCACTCAGCTCAGTGATTTGCCAAAAAAATATGGAGAGAGAAAAAAGTGAAGCAGTGGTGAGACAGGGAGGTCAAAGGTCACTGGAGGAGATATGTAATTTCTTGGATTCATCGTTTTCTCTATCTCATGCCTTCAGGATTAGGATTAAAAAGAAAAATAAAGTATAACGTCTTGTGGGTTTCTTGGTTTTTCTGAAGAAGTCTCACCGCAGGTTGCTTGGTAACGTGCAGGCCACTTGACACGGCCGCCATGTTGAGGAGCAAACACAGGCGGAGGGTGAAGCAGGCGGGATTTTAACTCCCAGGCCACAATGACAAAAAAAAAAAAAGGAATTCTTCCTCAAAATATACAAGAACAAAAAAAAAGACTGTAGGGGCCATTTTTATTCATTTACATCAATCAACCAAACAGCTGGAACAGAGGAAAAAGTTCAACTTCTTTGAGCCTTGGTTTGTCAGATAAGCTATGATGCTAAGCTAACTTGCTCCCTCCTCCTCACCCTGTTATTACATAACCACATATGTAGAAATGTAGCCGTTCATTTCAAGCCGGACTGAACCAATAAAACGTAAAATTTACCCCCAGAGCATCTCTGCCTCTTCAAAATGTTTCTCTTACCAAAAGCATTTGTTAATGCAGCAGGTTTACGGCATCCTGCCCGTCGATGGACAACCTGTAAACAGCACCCGCCTTTGTTTAGACACAGCGGGGTCTGGAAATAACACACCGAGACAAAAAAAAAACAAAAAAACAAAAAAAACAAAACAGAAAAAAAAAAAAAACGGGGCGAGAACAGTGAGCGACAGCGAAGCAGAAACGCAGCAGGCAGAACTGGGGGGATACTGGCGATTCAGGGCGATCGGAGCGATCCCTGGCCCAGGGCACGGCGACAATACAGCAGCACAATCCCCCGGGATTAACGCACAGAGGCCGGTTCTGACAGACAAGCATTCAGCAGGGTGGGGGTGGGGGTGGGGGTGGGGGTGGTGGAGGCTGGCCGGCCCGAGGGCCGGGAGGACAGTGTTGACATGAGTTAGTGTGAGGAAGTCGTCTGCTTTGGTCCCCGTTGCGGTTCAACTCATTAACGATTACCCAACATGTTCTCTACCGTGAATACCGATGAATAATGTCAGGCCAAAGCTAAGATTGATGAAATCCATCAACACCACCTCATTATTTTCCATTTAATCTGTCATATCGGTGAGAAAGATGAAGGTAAAAGCCAAATAGTCTCCTTATCTATCACCGTCTATCACGGGACAGGGATCTGCAGTGATACCGTGGACGTGTTGTGTCCCTTTGAATTTAATTGTCATGTTGTGCGAAGTCGTGAGACAAGTTTTCAGCCAGGAGGCTCAAGCTCAAGCAAAAACTTGGACTCGGCTTTGAAAGCCTGTGATGAGTAAACAGAGGTTTCGTTGAGTCTAGACAGAAGAGACAAATATCAGTTACGATGGTTGTCAATCCCAACATATCCCCGTTATCCCTCCTTGTATTTTGGCCTTCGATTGGTAAAGCCACAGCTTCTGCTTTGTGTCCCTCACTTTATCACAAAGAATGATAAATGTAGCTGGTAAAAAACTGAAATTCCTGCAAAATGCATTGACAAGTCCTTGCGTACAATGAATTGTCCATTAAAGCGCGTCGTTTGTTCCCTTGCTGCTGTACTTCAGTTGTAAACTGTAACGTGTGCATGGTGCTGGTGTGCAGGTGTTGAAGGTCGCTGCGGCTCCTCGACAGGCGTCACCGCCGGACCTTCCTCTCAACACTGCAGGTTGATATTCAATGCGTCGATCAGACGGCCACATTCCAGGACGTTCCAGTCGGCGTTCCCCCGAGCCCCCCCCCGTGTGGAACGGCCGAGGAACGCTTCCGCTGACTTCACGAGGGATCAATGTGTACTTGTCCAGGAGTTTCCAGGGGGAACAATGATATCAGCGCACCCGCAGCGCACTGGGATTTCCTGTCACACCCAGTGGACCCTCGGCTCCATGGTCTGAAACACACTTCGCCTTAAGAACAGCGAGGGGAGAGGTGTGTGTGTGTGTGCTGATATATGTATTTACAATATCTGTACGTGTGCTTGGGTGTGTAGATGTGTGTGTGTGTGTGTGTGTGTGTGTGTGTGTGTGTGTGTGTGTGTGTGCAGGTGTGTGTGCTGTAAGTGCTGTAAAAGAGAAACACCCAAACTTTCCCTCACTCTCTGTCTCAGGACACACTTTTTTTTTCTTTACATTCCAACACTCAAACTTTATCAAAAGTGTTCTGACTTAATCTCTTAATCATACAATAATTCAAAAAGAATAAACCCCCCCCCCAAAAAAAAAACCCCAAAAGAAACAGAAAAGAAAAGTAGGAAACAGAAAAAAAGCAGTTCCACCATGAAAAACAGCGGATCACGTCTACAAAACCACACACCTACAATACATTTTTTGTCTCAACTCTTATTTAGATGATTTATTCCTCAGTTAAAGATGGAAATCATTTCTCCGTCTTGATTTATTGTAGAAAACCAACTTAAACCACCCAAAGATTTGCGTAATGATAATTTGGTCTGTTACAAATTATGAATTTGTCTCGAATTTGAGCCGAAACAGAGACGATGCCTGTGAAAACATATCGTAATTGAGACCCAGATGATCATGTGAACCCAAAATTTCCACCTTTGCGAATAATGAATAAAAAATATATGCGTCCTGTGGTATATTTGTCTGGTTTGGAGAGCCAGAGGTTGCCGACTGTCCCGTACCCTCAGGGTCAAAGGTCTTACCCCAGAGGGTGAGAACCCACAGCCAGGGTGGTTCTCTCTGGTTAAATGCACCATATCAAACTCTACATTGCTCTTTTTTGGGGGGGGGGGCAAGAGAGGGTGGGGTGAACCAGCCTGGCGTCTGGCACGTCCAGCGGCCGTTTGCTCGCTGATGCCCCCATTTTTCTCTCTTTTTTCTCACGAGTGACTCATTTGAAAAATTCTTTCCAGTAATAATGAATATTGCCTTCTGGCACGGGGTGGCAGGTAAAGGGGTGGGTCTGTTAAATAAAGAAAATGACTGTAGCTGAATCAAACCGAGGCCATGTATGGAGTCTGCACAGAGATGTATATTTTAAAACTGAAAATGGAATCGAGGACTCTTGACTTAAATTAACATAAATAGCCCCAAAATATACAGAAGAAACAATACAGCTGTGGTGAATGCGATGAAATCAAAGCAGGATCTAGTGCAAAAATGTAAACATATGCATAAAGAAATTGGAAAACCGTGTTATAACTGCATTTACACGCATAGTATATGAGGTCTGCCTCTCACTGTTGAAGAAAGAAGCCGATTAATTCAGCGCCACCCTCCATCTGCCTGCA
>CM029121.1:25816674-25909663 GCA_016859345.1 Istiophorus platypterus | reverse complement strand
CAGTTGCAGTTCTGTGGGAGAGGCTTTCTGAATTCAGGAATTGTCGAAGGTTCGCTTTTAAGGTGACCCGTATCGACGTTAGATTCCGTACCCCAGGAGCTCTACCTCCTGGCGTCAGCCTCTGTTTTCTACCCAGGTCACCACGATGCTCGCGGGTTCTCTAGGCAACGGCGTTTCCGGTTGTTTTGCAGGAAGTGAGCAGGCACCATCTGCCACCGCCGAGCCACCAATGAGCTGAGCGCAAAACAAACATCGTAAAAAAACCAACAGCAGCAGTTTTCTGTCATGTCGGGTTCTAGTGAACCTGCACCTGTGTGGCGGTGCCCTGCCGCCCTCAGGGGTGAGTCGTTTGTTAATGGTCATATTGTCGGAGGGTTGAGTAAACCGAAGCAAATTCGTGTACAACCATAATTGTGCCACATGTTGACAAGTCATTAACCCCAGGGCCATGATCATGTGTCTCTGAGTGTGTTCAAATGTATTTGGTTGTTATGGTTTATAGAAAAGGCACTTTCTCCTGAGCCAAGGATTTGTGCAGTTTAAAGACAAGACACCCACTTGGACGATTCTAGAGGGTGTTTTGTTTTTTTTCTTTCTGACCCAAGGCCTTTTTCCCCTGAGAGTTTGGGATGTTTGTTGAAGCTGTGGGGAACCTTGGGCGCAGCCCAGACAAGCTTCCGGTCAACCTCAGAACATCAGTTTGAGATTTTACTTCGGGTGTTTTCTGGTCTCCTGGAGTAAGCTGGTTGACTTTGTCATGGCATCATCTGTCTTTGTGCACATCATGATCTTCCATATTTAACAAAAGATATGTGTTTGATGCATGTGCTGCAGACGACATAAAGTGTCGCCTTAGATGCATGTTGCGCCCTTGATCGAGGGTTCGGAAGGACTCACGTGGCAAAACAGACTGGAGTCATGACTCCCCCTCCCAAAAGACTGAAGAAACCAAGCTGTGTTCAATCAGGACTCTGTTTTCCGACTCACCCTGTTTCAAAAAACATTTAAAGCAGCGAGAAATTAGCATAACACCATAGCCACGGCAGCTAGTTCGGCAGCCACACCCGATCAATTTCCTCTCATCAAGTCTTAGCCACAGAAGCCCTCTAACAAACTTTGCATGGGTTATAAAGCAACAGACTAATTTAGTCAAAATGATGCACTTTGACTGAAGTGTTTTCTTTAGGGTGGACTTTATACCTGACAAGGCACAACCTTTCAATGTTCTACCTGAACAAGTTCACAAAAAATACCAAGAAAGTCAGAGGCAAAACGTGGAACAGAAAGAGTCCGATCAGTTTAAGAGAGAAAGTCATGAAATGCCGTTTTATTTTGTAAAAGTTGTGTCCTACAGTTAGTTTGTCAGTTTCCTGGGGTAAACCAGAAATGGCTG
This sequence comes from Istiophorus platypterus, assembly GCA_016859345.1. Lineage (NCBI taxonomy): Eukaryota > Metazoa > Chordata > Actinopteri > Istiophoriformes > Istiophoridae > Istiophorus > Istiophorus platypterus. Next base: position 25,908,270 of record CM029121.1, on the reverse strand, counting down.
GGGTTGTAATCATGCTGCCAATGCAGTTGTAGATCTGTAGATCTGTAGATCAACGTATGGGATGATTAAGGGTCAACCTCTCTCCAAAGGCATTGACAGACAGTTGTGTGGGACCGTGAGTGTAACCACCCAACAAACCCCCCAAAGGAAAGTCAGTGCTGTTGGTTTGATCGCATGGGGAACTACTGTTACCGAGAAAAAAACGCTCCAATAGCTATTTGATCATATTTCGGCTTGACGCCCTTTCGCTTGGAGCATTACCCGTAAAACTGCCTCTTGTGTGTCATTACCCTGAAGGATCCCTGACTCTAAAAAATGGAAAATATTACCTCATGTTGATCAGGAGAACCGCACGCACCTGTCACTGCCGAAATAGAAACATTTGGAAGAAGAACCCCAGGGGGAAACGATCACTCATGGCGTTGGTTGCACGGGTCGTTATATTCTTATCAAGTGAAACTACAAAGCCACTAATGCGGTGTACATCTCAAAAGGGAGAATTGCACCGACATAATTAGCGCTGCATTCCCTCTAATCTTTTGGTAACACCCTGTCATCCCAGGGCCGATATACATTTCACGCCTCGTGCCGGAGGGATGTAATTTCTTGTCACAGATGGCATGGAGACAAAGAATCACTCTCCTGAGTGACGAGTGCTGGCTCCGACCAGGTGGAAGATTCTGATGTTTTCTGCGGCCCTTGAAAGCGGGTGGGGGGCTGCGGATCGCAAGGGGAACGCGAAGGATGACGGCATCGGAAGGTATGTGGAGCAGCTGTTGGGTCACGCACAGCAGCACAACTGGCACAATGTTCCCAGTGTTGAGTCGGCTGGAGCTGATTGACGCGCCGGACGGTTGGCAAGCTTTTCGGGGGGGGGGGTCATTTTGGAGGAAAGCATTGAGGCATGAAAAGGAAATCAGCGGAGCTTCAGGTTCGAGTGTCGGGACGGTCACTCCAGGAAACACGAGATTGTGATCATTTGTTGTTATTAAGGGAACCGAGAACTCAAGAACTCAAGAACCAAGAGCCCAAAACAGGCTTTGGGAGACATAAACCCCCCAAAAAATTAAAAACAGCCTCTTTGGCCTTGGGAAATAATGCCAGCAAACCATGCTTAAAACAGTCTAGGTAAACTTAAAAATGCAAAATAAAATCACTATCTTTTCCATGAATGCAGGGTTGGATTTTTAAGCAATAAAACACACCATTGCCCATTTCAACACACATGGAAGTTTTGCAGCTACAGCCTTACTCGGTTCGGTCTAACCAGTACGGTGGCTAATGTTAGCTACTGTTAGCAAACTCCAGGTAGGTATTGCTGGACACTGAGTCAGTTTTTGACTATTTGTGCATCCTACGCCCGTTTCTGTCGTCACTCCGTCTCCTAACAAGTACTTTACCCTCATCCATATAATTACAACTTGTGGCCACACTGGCTGCTGTTTAGCAAAAGTGAAGTAGTCCGAATGCAGGATTACTGACAAATTCACCATAAGGCAGCTCTCGATGTTGTGGATGCTAGGCCAGGATAATTTAGGGTTGTTGAATGTTTAGCAATGCATCATCATTTTGAGCAAAACACAAGTTTTGATCTATCATATTTAGCATGTCAACCAACATTGAGAGACTGTTGCAAAAACTTAGGGACTCAGAGTCTTATCAGATAATTTCCTCGGTCCTCCAACTCCGACCCGACTTATTCTCTAACAGGAAAGCTGCTGCGCCTCTGAAGCTCAGATTTCATCCCCAGCAAAAAAGCACCAACACAGTTAGAACCTTTGTGCAAACTGACTCAGAGGTGAAACATTACGAAATCACCCGCTGGTGCAGCTGCTGATTTTCACAATACCACCGCGAACAGTGCCAGGGCTTTTTTTTTTTTTTTTTCACTCTTGTCCCACATCACTTGTTATTTACTCCACCGTTACCAGGCAACAGGCTACACAAGCGCCTCTGCCCCCAGTTTGTCCTGGTGTGGCACAAAAGCTCTCCTTAGTAGGCAACTGTAACATAGTAACTGGATTAAAACATTTGGTGTGGCCTGTTCATTTATGATAACATGTGGCTTCAGGACTGGAAATAAACTGGTTATAGGTGAAGCAAAGCAACAACAAAACTTGTTTTCTTCTTGCTCTACACATCTAGTTACCTCCAGTATTTAAAAGACCTTAATCACAGTTAATAACAGTCTTTGCAATGTAACCGGCCTCCTCTTCCCTCCTCACCCTCTTCCTCAGCCTTGATAATCGATATCTTTAAACGTAAACTTAAAAACCTTCATCTGTAGCCTGAGGAATATTTCACGGTCATTATTTACTCTATTTAATAACTGATTTTCTTATCTCCTCCTAAAAGTGTCTGGGGGGATAAGGGGAGCAACACATGGGAAAATGAGCCTGGGAGAAATAAAGAAAGAAAGAAGAAATGGATGTTTTCACAGGACAAAAAAAAGGACTTATGTACAGCTGCAGTTCACAAACTGTCACACCACTGCCCCCCCCCGTACACCTGTGGATAATGGTGAGTGGAATCAGCTGCAGGTGATTAACCTGCTCCACAGGAGAAGAGAGGGGGCGGCGGCACCCGAGGCCCAGGAGAGAGAGGAGAGCAATGCAAAAACAAACCATTCCACGGTGCCGGGAGCCATGAGACCCAGCTCCCATAAAAAAGACATCGGCATGTAGAGGTTTCACTGACGCCCAACTAGTTAATTAGTTGTTGTCTCTGTCATTTACTCTGGCGGATCGTCGCCCGTGTGGCTACTTGATCTGCTGTGTTCCTGTTTTCCCCTGCAACTAGAGACAGTAAAAGAACAAACAAAAACAAAAAAAAACCCCAAAAACTAATGTTGCTTGAGACGTTGAGGGGCAAAAGGCCTTCGTTAAAAATATCCAGATATGTCAGACCTCTTCCCCTGGGTTGTTTATTTCCTAATTTTGGCCCGAGCGAGCCGTGTGTTTTCGACACACTCGGGAGATCCTTGGAATCAAGGGCAGTGGCTTCGCAGAAATGAATGAAGGGGGCGGCTTTCCTTTTTCTTTTTTTTCATGCTTTCATTCTTGTCTGAGCATGGCCTTGGGATTAGGGGTTTGTCTGTTCGGGGCGAGCTGGCGTGGAACAAAAAGACGCTCGGGGCCGCTTAAGCACCCCTCTCCTGTATGTAAATGATGCGCAATCTTTGTTTATGTTCTACGTGGGCACATACACATCCAGTTTGAGTAAAGGAAAGAAAAAAGGAATCATATAATGTTCAATCTCTTCCTTTTTTAATACATAATAACCTCCTGTGTATTTATCTATAGTGGTTTTCCAGGAATGCGGATTTAGAAATGAGCTCCACAGCTCCGGAGGTTCTGGCTTCCTCAAACCATAGGACCTTACTCATGTTTTCAACCCTGACACAAACACGGGCTGGGTCTGACACACCCAGCTGCTCCATGAGAATCAGCACATCCTCGCGCGCAAACACACACACACACACGCACACATGCACACACACACACACACATACACATATCAGCAGAAGGCCACATTTTCCCAAACCACAGCACTGGAAGCTCTGAATAACTGTTTAAAGATGCCTGCCTTTTTTTTTTTTTCATTTTTTCTTTCGTCCTTTCTTTCTTTCTTTTTTTAGCCCCGTATGCTCCATCACCCTCCATCAGGCGGAGGAATGCGAGGGGGGCTAGGCCTTTAGTTGGCAAAAGCAAGGTTTTTGTAAAAAACCAAACCAAAAGCTGTGTAAGCAGCAGTTGCAGCAGACCCACCGCTATAGTTTTTATCAGCGGACGTGATGTCTTTCTGCTCATCTATGCACGGCATTGATATTTCCACTGTTCAGAGTCATTGAAGGCTGCAGCCCCCCCCCCGGGCAGGTGCATCCCATGCTGCACCAATGGACAATAAAGAGTTCTCTCCTACGTCTGATTAAGAATTTCCACTTCGCTGCCTTCTGACTGTGGGAGGGGACCAGGAGAACCGGAAGGGAAACCCGCCGAGACACGGGCCTGACGTAAACGCCAAGATATGCGCTCACAAGTTAAAGGCTCAGTCCTGGTTTTAGTTTTCCCAGTTTTTAAGACTAAGTCAGTAATGTCGGTGATTACGCGTATATATGACTGTTCTACAGTACTTTACTAACATTTGTTATATTTCCCGCTTTCTCTGTTTAACTTTATCTATACTACTGTCTGGGTAAAGTTAGGGATAGATTGTGGTTGTGGCAAATAAAACCCCTAGTTCGGGTGAGGGAGAGGCCTTGATTATTGACGACAATCACAGATCGATGACAGGACACGAACATCTAGCAACAGATAAGGCACAGTGTGTCCTCCGTTTGCACCAATATGGATTGTGGTTTTGCAGCCCTCCAAGAAAATGAAACAATTTCTCCTTAAAAGAAAAAAAATGATGGGAGAAAAATCAACATGGTAGAAAAGAAAAAAAAAAAACAAAGAAAAAATATATTTGCAGGCCGGATTTAAGACTGAGCTCTATGAAATTATCTCGCAGGCCAGATCTGGACCTGGGGATCAGCTCGGGACCCTTGGGTCAAAAGGACAAAGCCTTAGAAAAACCTTTAAGAACGCAGAGCGCACTGACTGACGCAGCAGGTCTGTGTGTCGCTTCTGCAGCAAAATCGGCCTCCGCGTCACAAACGCATTGATTTATCAGCCACCTCCGTTGCCACCGTGACAGGCTCCGGCGGCGCGGTGATAGCGAAGGGGGGGTCAGAGCGTCTTAGCAGATCGATGACGCTGCAGATAAAACCTCCAGGCAACGCATTCCTCATCGACCAGGGGGCCCCCGGCCCCCGGCCCACCGAGGCACTCTCATTCCCGAGGTACCTCCACACCTGACACACACATGGAGGGTGTGGCGAAAGAAAAGCGAGGTGCCGAGAGCCAATAGACTCTTTGGCCACGCTGACAGAGAGAGAGGAGGGGGGGTGGGAGAGAGAGAGAGAGAGAGAGAGAGAGAGAGAGCTTCCCTGGTAGTTTTCCACAGAAATCTAACCCTGGGACGTGAATGATGCTTTCACACAAAATGGCCACCGCTGGACGACTTTCAAAACGGCACAAAGCTTTCTTTTAACGCGGGGAAATCTCCCAGGTTTTTTTTTCTCTTTCAAATGATGCTACTTTCATTTGCAAGGGTCCCCCCTCCTCAAGACAGAGCATGAGGCCCGTTGCGCTTTTCCAAAAACACAGCGCCCGCATTGTCCCCAGCTCTCTGCACGTACTGAGGCTTCCTCGGTACATTTGGATTTCGTTCAATAGGCCTCGATCGTGACCTCCCTCGATCCCGAGGTCCCACTTTACGTCCCTGGGTAAACACTCCGCAGCGGCAACTTGAAAATAGTGGATAAATATGAAGGATTCGCAAGGATTTCATGAATGAAATATTTGTCTTCCCTACGCATGCCAGGCCGCATCGCAAAATGAAAGACAATCCCTTAAACAGGAAAATGAATGAACGACCTGTTTTTTAATTAAACTTTGGTACCGAGATTTATTCATTACCTCTCCACACTCTCGACTTGTCTCGATCCTTATATCAACACTTTACATCCTGGGGAAAAAATAACGCTGTGATGGAAGTTTGTGTGGACGCAGAGGTAAGGTTAAAAGTCAAGGAGTAAAAACAAAGGGATTCCGGAGGCAGGAGAAATGAGAAAGGGACACGAAACAAGGCCCCGAACTAGACGGTTGATTTCTGAAGGTTGTCACACACACGGTACAGCTTCTGCTTTGGTTACTATCGTCCCTATTTGCATCCTCTGGGTTTCGTGCGTTTCGAATGGCCCGGGAAGCCTGGCCCGTTGCCTGGGCAACCAGCGACGACAGCGCCTTGGCCCCCCCCCCCACGTGACGCGCCGTGCTGAGGAATCTCCCCGTGGCGAAGTGGCGGCGGGGGTGGTTGCTACGCTGCGAGCAGGCAGTTGCCATGTTGGGAAGCAACCGCAGGGGGCCCAGTCAAACAAACATCCCTTCTCTGAGTCACAGGCCCCCCCCCCCCGGTCCGCGGAGTTCCCTTGCTAAAACCGTCCTGACTTGCAGCTAGCCTCTAATTATGCCTGATTTCTCACTCGCTCACTTTCAGTTCCTCTCTGACTCTCCCTCCCTCGCCCTTTTCAACCACACCACCCCAGGCCCACACACTGCCCACTCTGTTACCTTCCCCGTCTCTCTCTCTCTCTCCCTTTTCCTGTTCCCTCCCCCTGAACAACTGGGCAGGTTTGACAATCTGCTCCTGGGTGATATTTTTAGCCCCCCCCCCCACCAAACCCTCTTATTTTCTTTCCAGCTTGTTCCACAAACAAGCACTCAGCTCCACTCCACTCCTGGGGGAGGAAAAACCTCGATTGGCCCTCCCATTACGGGCTCACCTGGCACACGGGGGTTGAGCCCCGGCGATGGAACGGAGATGTGTGTTCAGCCGTCCCATAAACAGGCGACGACGGGGCGAGGCGGAGACTGCCAGGGGGGGCAAAGGTCTTTTTGATAGAAATAGAGCGTCGTGCGTCCACATCATCATTTCAGAACATAATTCAACAGCTACAGCTTTTAGCCAAAGGTTGTGGCGGATAAAAAGCACAATCTATCCCCTCGAAATAGAAAAGAGATGTTTTTTTGTGTAAATGAAATGACAATACCCAAGTAAGAGCACCTCAGAAATCATACTTCAGAACAGTACTTGAGTAAATGTACTTGATTCATTTCCCTCTGAGTTATGTCAACATAAACCAGCAGCTACGTCAACATGTCCAAACAGCTGCGTCACGATCCTGCTGCAGCAGCGCTGGTTATTGACCGACTATATTTTCCCAAAATATACACAGTCATTATATCGCTTCTGTTTGATGGTTGTTTTAAATAAATTGAAAAAGAATATAAATATTTTTTTTATGTGAAATCTGATACAACAGCGACAAAAACTTGAAATGCAAACAATATAAATCAATGACAAGGTGAAGCCGATGAAATCGATCAGTCCAGGCCACCACCGTCATTGTTACATGGGCTTTCAACATAGCTGATATGTAACAGTTGCATCCAGTGCTAAACCTAGGTCAAAGGTCATGGGGTCAAACCATTTTGCACACAGTTCCACCTCACTCCCATCCAGCCCTTTGTGTTCGAGGGCGGGGCTTCATCCTCCCGGGACTTATTGTTACGTGCATGTAGCCAAGGGAACATTCCTGGAAAAGAAAAAAAGGAGAAGAAGAAGGGAGTGTACGAGGGAGCCGCCGACACCGGACCACACATCTTCCCCCCGTCGAGGAATGCGGCCCGCGGCGCCGGCGGGAGGAGGACGAGCGCTCGGCTCGGAGGGTTCAGAGGCCGCACCTGGCGGCTCCTCGCGGACGGGCGGAGGGGATAGTAAGGAGGAGAGGGAGTCGCTGCTGGGGGGGGTGTAAAGGAGGGGGGTCTGGAGACGGAACCCGGAGACAAACGGAAAAGACGTGGACGAGAAAAGCCTGGTTCTGGTTCTGAGAGGACGCTTTTTGTGACTCACCTACTTTTAAAAAGTAGGGAAGCTCATTGGAAAAAACAAAAAAAAAGTCCAACTCATGAATTAATCTGTCAAACTTTTGTCTTCCTGTCTCACAAAACAGAATTTTGACTTGGTTTCTCATGATTCTGGTTTTTGTTACTTCCTTTTTTTCATTCATGTTTTCATTTTTTCCTGGTGAAACCCTCCAACTTGTAGTAGAAAATAGAGAAATATCATTTCTCTTTAAAGGCTGGTTTCTTAGTTGATAATACCACTGGTTCAGAGTTTTTCCTTTATATCAAAAGAGAATCCATACATAGTATTCGTTTGTTTTTTGATAAGTTACCATCTTCAAACAAATTATTATATTTTCAGGTGTATTTTGAATTCATTTAAAATTTATGGAAAATAAGGACTAGTTATTTATAATCTGTGTATGTAAAAAATATATGAGACTGAGTTGCTACCGAATATGACGATAAAATAAGTTCCAAAGCCAGCGATCGGGGCCATGGCAGCCTAAAGGCCAATTTATGCTCTTTATGAGCATTTATGCTTCCGCGTTGGCGTCGCTCAGCAGTTACGCCGCCAGAGCCCTGGTTGACGGTGGCGTTTACATGCCACCGTGTTGAGTTTCTTTCGTCACTGTCTCCCACGAGTTTGTTGGCGTCACTTCCAAACCACGGCGAACGAAAGTGGATCCAGACGGAGTCGGAGCTAACGTATGTCGAAAGGCAGTTTTGTTTTTTTCCCCAAATTTACTGCGATGCAGAAATGAAAGAGGACATCGGAGGAGATGAAGAAGGACAAGCTGGAAATGTGACGGCGCTGAGCCGACCAATCACACCTCTTGTGGTCGGCCTCGCCACAAAAACCTACTTACATTTTTGGGAGACGCACATCAGAAGCATAAATCGGCCTTAATAAGAACTTCTGCTATAGTCACGTAGGAGAAAGAAATGCTGAGTAAATAGAAAGGAAAGAACCAAGGTGACACCAGAAGGGATTTAAACCTTTTTTTTTTCTTTTCGGTTTTCCCTTCCTTCAGCAGCTTTGCTGTAAATCCGACGCTCGCTCCCTGTCGTGCCGGCACGTTCCAGAGGCTTTGAATGAAGGAAGGAGCGACGCGGCGGCTGAGCCTCATTGGTGGAAAGAAAACGCTGCCTAAGGACGTGGACGACTTGGCAGAAGTGAGCTGACGGGCAGAGTAAAAAAACTAAAGGCAGGGAGTGAACTACAGCTAAATCTGGGTGTGGCGGACTGACGGGGGGGGGGGTTCACACAGAGGACTTTCAAGTGCTCAGTCAAGCTGCAGGCTGATATTTACAAGCTGTGCAAACTGAACATGTAGATAAAAGCAGATAAATTTAATTCAGCACTTTTTTAATTGCTAAAACTAATGACAGGCGACCATCAGTCGTTTAATTTATGGGGTTTATTTTTATTTAATATAATCTTGGTAGTTTGGTACTTAAATATACACTAGAAAAATTACAGTCAGCGGCAGGACAGTGATCGAGCTGTCACCCTCTAAAAACATAACATAAAGGAAAATAAAAGAAATCAAATCTCTGCGAAATGAACGATGAGAATCTCACGTTACCAGATAAATATGCCGGACGAGGGGGGAAGAAAAGTGGCTGGAGGCTGGAGGCTCTTCTCTCCGGTGTGAAACAATTTCCCATCGATCCCTCTGGGAGGGAATCACCGGGGGAGGTTGGTGCCGTGCGCCACGTAAACGGCGCCCCCGGTGGAGCAAAGGCACGGGGGCTCGGACGTCTGAACGGCGAGCGAGACAGTCTGTGACCCGTCGGAAATGAAGGCAGGTCGTGTTCACGCGTGTGTGAAAAATGAGGACGGTGGTTCAAGATGGTGGCGGCGATGGTTCGGAGATAGAGAGCCAAAGTGAAACCGGAAAAGCTGGGATCTGTTCGGGAAATAATAAAATGTCTTTCACTAAAAAACCCGCCACTTCCTGAAAATATCCCAGCCATGGACCAATAAATTTTCACAACATCATCATCCTCGCTTCATATAATTAGACAAGGACGGCAGGTTTTTTGAGGAATGACCTAATATTGATGTTCACCGGATAATTTTACGAACCGCGTTTCCCACGAGCCCCAGACCTTTGCAGGTTGAATCTCACGGCTCAGCAGAGGAGTCGAGTCCTTGGGCGAGTTCTGTGCCTTCGGTTTGCAAAGACATGAGCTGAATGTTAGGAAAAGAACGACTGTAGAGAAGAGCTGTGCTGAATTTTATTAATGCGGATGAAACCAAGATACAGCGGCGTGCAGGAAATCCTCATCTGAGCTGTAGATTTTTTTTTCCGCACCCACAAGGAACATAACGTTTTCTCGTCCATTAAAGAGACAAAGCTTCCCCGCGCACTCGTCCGTGCCGCTCGGCCTCAGACCGCGTCCCAGCGGCTACTGGCGCCGACACCGGCGGCGGCGGCCCTGCGTAGCGTCGCGTGACACCTGGAGCCTGTCAAACCGATTAGATGCGGCCGTTATGTCCTGACATGAGGAGCATGGCTGCGACGGTGGGGGCCTGTACGCGTTGACATGTGGTATGCTTGTGTGTGTGTGTGTGTGTGTCAGGATTCAAGCTATCGCACATTGATTAAGAAAAACCCCTAAAAAAAACGTTCATTTTTCAAAGATTATGCAACATATCTGCATCAATACAAATGCAACATAACTCTCTCCACCCTGTGTTATGTCAAACAGTTAGTGGCTATTTATAGGAATTATTGCACATTAACAGGCAGATGCAAAATGGCAGCAAACTAAAACATCCAGCTCCTTTTATAGAAGACATTCTTCATCACAGAGAAGTTAACTCAGGCACCATGGACACTCTGTCAAAGCGGCTTCAAACTGTGAACGGGAGAGTGTTGGTTTTTAAGTGAGAGCTATTTTTAGAGTGGATGTCAGCGCTCGTCTCAAATTAAACTTCACTTTAAACCCGAAAGGTCGAAATGGAGAGAGAGGGAGAGAGAAAAAAAACTATATCAGGGGATCCCCGTGGGATCGGACGGAGCTGGGAGACGATCCGTCATTCTCTGGGCGGACGAGAACAAAAATAAAGAAAATAAAATAATAAAACGCTCGGGTTCACATCCAGAGTATTTTAGTGGATTTAAGAACCGGTCCAGAATGAATTTACATGTAAATCGATCATTTTTTAAATCAGGAAATTAGGCTTTTTTTTTTTAATCCCACCTTTGGGAGTGTTTTTCTAAACACGTGCAGCTTTTTTTTTTTTCATCCATCGTTTTGGCTCCGCCTTCGTCTCGATTCGCTTGGTTCTCACGCTGCAGTTCGCAGCCTCTTGGGAGAAAAGTCACCACATCAATCCTGATGTCTTCACGTGTCGACCGCTCCCGATAGAGGGATGATGGAGGGTGAACCGCAACCCGTCATCGCTAAACGATGCCCCCCCCCCCTCCCGTTCGCAATGGAAACACACAGACATATAAATCGCGGCGCCTCCAGCCATCAATAGCTTGGTTAAATCACAGAGAGCTGTCCTGAAATAAGGAACGAGACGCCTGTTTCTCCCGCACGGCCGATCATTGAGATGCCGGGGCTGATGGGTAAAGGAAAACGAGGCCGGCCGCGTTCAGTCCAGTGTTCAGGGTTGGGTTATCGCCTCGGCGGGAGTCCTCAGCCACGAGAACCCGAGTCGGCGGGTTGCGTCCGTTTACTTCCAGTCACCGGACACCGGAACCCGATTACTGTTTTTTTCTTTCTTTTTTTCTAAATGAATAATCCGATGCCGCTGCACTCACCTTCCCCTGCTGTAATGGAACGTACGACTTCCATTGTCTGTACGTCGTATATCCGTTACGAGCGGCGGCCCTTGGGCGGCGCCGCCGTCGTTGCTATGGTTACCAACGGCTCACTATGCCTTTCCTGCTGATTTACCGGAGTGGAGGTCTTTACCTGGGTGCCTGATCCTTGGTTTCGCGTTGCCCCCGTCTCAGACCTATTAACACAGGTGAGTATTTCTCCTGCGGCCTATTAGACAAAATGGATGGAAAACATTTTTTGAGAACAAAGTCTTGACTATTTTGACTTTCTGGATGAATTTCTAAAACAAGGAGAAAAGTTTTTAAAAAAATGCATCCATTATTAAAAAGAATATAATAAAGGAGAACAGCAGTGTCACAATTAATTTGGGCTTTTCCTTTGGTTTTGGGTTCTGTTCAGCCTCATTTTGAAAATACTGTATTTACAGCTTAATTTCACTAGCAGGTCGCCCTGACCCTCACAGCGTCAAACCGGTCCCGGTCCTGGTCCCGGTCCGCGGCGCCGCATCGGCGTCACCCAGACAGTGCAGGGCTCGTTCGCTTGACTCCGCCGAGGTGGTTCAGCGCTAAACACCCGGGGCCCCCGGATGAGCTCACTCTCTAGGAATCTCACCTCGCTTTTTTCAGCCTGACTCGCTGTCAAACAGTAACGCATGCATACACCCACGTGCACACACACACACACACACTCATATACACACACAGACACAAACACACACACACACACACACACTCATATACACACACAGACACAAACACACACACACACACACACACACACAGCATCAGTGCCAGGGATGTCAAAACCATGCACGGAGCAAGACATGCCCTTCACAGCATTCCACTCAGGAAGTGGTATAAGGCAGATAAACTGCAAATGGGGAGGGGGAGCGGTGTGTAGCTGAGTGTATGCATATGCCTATGTGTGTGTGTGTGTGTGTGTGTGTGTGTGTGTGTGTTTCGAGTATATAAGTATAAGCAGCGCCAAAGCTGAGGCTCATTAATAACAACCAGGAAGTTGCGGCGATTTGTTTTCCCCCGTGCAGCCGCCGCACATGAAAGTGGAGGAGTTATCTCGGCACGCCAGGCCCCCGGTCGCCTCGTCTGAGGAGATGTAATGCAAGCGGCTAATTGAGCAGAGGGAGGACTCGAGTCGGGGGGGCTGGTGGGGGTGTTCAAGGAGGACACAAGAAGGGGAGCGATAAGGGATAAAAACCCTTAAAACGATGTTGTCGGACAGTCAGTGGTAAAATCAAGCGCCCTTCCTCACCCTGCTGCAGCTGAGGGTGTTTGGTGTGGGTGGGGGGGTGGGGGGGCGGCCAGGTGGTGTCCTTCACCCATGGGCGGCTGACAGACAGTAATGGCCCTCCATGATTTTCTTTGGAGCGGCTTGTCGGTCTCGGCTTCATTACCCGTCAGTCCGTCTCCTGTCGTTTTAGGCCTCGTTGCTCACCCTGTCATCTCCTCACCTCTCTCTCTTTCCATCACCCTTTCACACCGACTCTCGCTCGCTCGCCCTTTATGCCTCTCCCTTCCTGTTTTTCATCGTTCTTTTTTTTTTTACCTAGAAAATAAATCTCTCTTTCTGTCTTTACATGCCCCGTTAGCGCTTATCCACTAACATCAGCCGGACCGAAGGTGCAGCTACATAGAAGTGTCTATATAAAGCCTCCCTCAACCCCCTCACCCAAAAGCCTCACCCCACCCTCCTCCCCTCCTCCCCTTCTTCCCACAATCCTCCCTGCCTCTCAGCCCCAGCGAGCGACGCAGAGTTTCCTGGCCCGGGTTCAGGAAATTGCCGCTCCAAAGAAGGAGGAGGAGGAGAAAGAGGAGGAGGAGGAGGAGGAGGATGGAAAGTTAGAGACGGCTGGTTTTGCCTTGGATACAATAATAAAACACACATACACAAATATGCGCATGCACACACACACGCACACACACACGGGGCGTAGAAGAGAGGACGCGCATCGCCTGCCTTTGCAATCAGGCAAACTGTTCTGCATGTCTCTGTTATCAGGGCATAGTGTGGGGAAAAAAAAAAAAGCCTGACACTCAGAAAAACAAGAGAGGGGAAACATTTCGGGTCGCGCCTCTCTCTCTAACGCGTGAAATCCGTGTTACGTGTTCGCGTAAACGTCCCTGGTTCAAGCCGAGGGGAACATTTACGGACACGCCGAGCCTCGGCGCTTGTTACTATCATCGTACCTGGCGCCAGGTGTGCGAGCCGGAGCGCTGTGGCGAACAGGAAGAAATAGTGGTTTAGAGTTTGGTCACATTTGACGTTGAGGGTCAGTGACCACCGTGACCATGCGGCGACGTTCGCCGCCGCTTCTTACGTGATCGAAGCACTCGGGATAAAAACCAACAGTCTCTAAGTGCTTATGAATTGCTAATCATGTTATCAAAGACGTGACAAAGATTAAAGATGTCTGATATTCTCACATATTGTAGGCAGAGGAAAGTGGTTGCTGGCTATGACATTATGTATTATGGCAACTGTAGGAGTGTTACAAGTTTTTTCCACCTAATTAATGAAAAACAAGCCAAGCATTTCCCACAAAGATCTGTAGACGTTATCTAGCACGATCTCTCTCGTTTATTTCCCCCTGCGTCCTCTTCTAAGAACTTCTCCCTCCGTCCTGCCACTTTTTCCCCCCGTCTCTCCTCATTTGCACCCTATTTGCCCCTCTTCTCCTCCTTCCCCCTTCTGTCCAGGCTTCCCCCGAGTGCCCCCCCCCACTCGGTGTCGAGAGGAGGAGTGTGTCCTTCCTCTCCGGCGTTCCTTCGGCCCCGTGACTCAGTCTTGCCTTCGAATAACAGAGTTCCCTTCTTCCTCCTCTTCGCAGCGCATGTGCTTTTTCTAGTGTGCTCATGTTAACCCCAGATCCTCTCGAACAATGGGGAGCGTGACAGAGATTTCTCTGTTTAAAAGTGCAAATAAAATGTAAACTGCACAGCCACGCCGTCAAAGTCTACAACTGCAAGTGGTAAATCCGCATTTGAATGGATGTTTCTTCGTTTTTTTTGTCACATGACTTTGATTACCGGAAGCGTTTGGATGCCGATCCGGGCTCTGGAAGCGCCCGAGGTCGGACGGTGCGGTTGTGGTGGGAAAGGTAAAAAGGAGGATTTAACGCCGCGGGGCTGTTCCTGTAAAAGTTTACGCAGCATCTTTCAGGATCTGTTCAAATGCCAGACGGAAAAAGACAGGAAAAAACCGCCGGGCCGCGGTGCTCGCTCGGCTTCAGATAAACCCTCACACACGTTCACACAAGGACAAGCAATGGGTGGAAAGTCCCACAAAACATGGACCTAAATTTCATGCTTGTTCACAAACAAAAACTTAGCTGTTCCCCTCAAAAATAAACAGAATCGCCCACTGAGCAACCCGGACACACACACACACACACAAGCTCACGTACACACACACACTGACACGCACACATACCCACCAGCACACACACCCACAAATACATGTACACACCCACACCCACACACACAGGCAGACTCAGACTCAGACTCACGCTCACACACACACACACACACATACCCACCAGCACACACACCCACAAATACATGTACACACCCACACCCACACACACAGGCAGACTCAGACTCAGACTCACGCTCACACACACACACACACAAACACACACACATACCCACCAGCACACACACCCACAAATACATGTACACACCCACACCCACACACACAGGCAGACTCAGACTCAGACTCACGCTCACACACACACACACATACCCACCAGCACACACACCCACAAATACATGTACACACCCACACCCACACACACAGGCAGACTCAGACTCAGACTCACGCTCACACACACACACACACATACCCACCAGCACACACACCCACAAATACATGTACACACCCACACCCACACACACAGGCAGACTCAGACTCAGACTCACGCTCACACACACACACACATACCCACCAGCACACACACCCACAAATACATGTACACACCCACACCCACACACACAGGCAGACTCAGACTCAGACTCACGCTCACACACACACACACACACATACCCACCAGCACACACACCCACAAATACATGTACACACCCACACCCACACACACAGGCAGACTCAGACTCAGACTCACGCTCACACACACACACACATACCCACCAGCACACACACCCACAAATACATGTACACACCCACACCCACACACACAGGCAGACTCAGACTCAGACTCACGCTCACACACACACACACATACCCACCAGCACACACACCCACAAATACATGTACACACCCACACCCACACACACAGGCAGACTCAGACTCAGACTCACGCTCACACACACACACACACACATACCCACCAGCACACACACCCACAAATACATGTACACACCCACACCCACACACACAGGCAGACTCAGACTCAGACTCACGCTCACACACACACACACACACACATACCCACCAGCACACACACCCACAAATACATGTACACACCCACACCCACACACACAGGCAGACTCAGACTCAGACTCACGCTCACACACACACACACATACCCACCAGCACACACACCCACAAATACATGTACACACCCACACCCACACACACAGGCAGACTCAGACTCAGACTCACGCTCACACACACACACACACATACCCACCAGCACACACACCCACAAATACATGTACACACCCACACCCACACACACAGGCAGACTCAGACTCAGACTCACGCTCACACACACACACACACACATACCCACCAGCACACACACCCACAAATACATGTACACACCCACACCCACACACACAGGCAGACTCAGACTCAGACTCAGACTCACGCTCACACACACACACACATACCCACCAGCACACACACCCACAAATACATGTACACACCCACACCCACACACACAGGCAGACTCAGACTCAGACTCACGCTCACACACACACACACATACCCACCAGCACACACACCCACAAATACATGTACACACCCACACCCACACACACAGGCAGACTCAGACTCAGACTCACGCTCACACACACACACACACACACATACCCACCAGCACACACACCCACAAATACATGTACACACCCACACCCACACACACAGGCAGACTCAGACTCAGACTCACGCTCACACACACACACACATACCCACCAGCACACACACCACACACACACACATACCCACCAGCACACACACCCACAAATACATGTACACACCCACACCCACACACACAGGCAGACTCAGACTCAGACTCACGCTCACACACACACACACAAACACACACGCTGGAATGTACAAACGTATGCATTGATGAGGCCTCATAAACATACTCTCTCCAACTTACACGTACACACCATTGAATTCAAATGGAACGCAGCCGATGTAATGAGGGACTCAGCCGATCAGCGAATGGGAGCGACACCCCCCCCTGATGTCTGAGGACACCCCCCCCCCCCCATGGCCACGTGGTGCAGTCCAGAGGAGATGCAATATACTTTTTTGTGCGCTTGGACACATAGGTGGGTCCGGAGTGGGGGGTTCCTCAGCCTGTTAGCTGACTGCTGCTCCGCTTACGGGGCTCCTTTGCCGATGTGCGGTTACTCTGTCCGTGGGCCACGCAGGCACAGCCCGCATCCCCCGGCTCGCATTGTCTCACCACGGAGCATTGTACGCCGCCTGGTAGCGGCGAGGATATGACGGCATGTTTTGGAACTCTGGAGGTGAAAACGACACCCCAGAGGGATGTTCTCTTGTTACCCAAATAGGCCTCAACTGGCTGCTTCCGTGAATTGTCACCATGGGGGGGGGGGGGGGTACAGTAGAGGGGCTTGGCAAGGACTCCCCCCACCCTGCGACTGGATTCTCTTCAACAACTCAATCAGGAGGGAAAAATATCAAAACATGAAGGAGGGGAAATGATCCTCAAGGGCGTAAAGCTAAGCTTTGTGCTTTTTCCTTTTTCCTTTGAGCTGATGGGGGGTGTGGAGCTGTGTCATGGATTGCTTAGAAAAGGTTTTTTGTGATTCGACAGGCTTTTGTTGCCCCTGAAAACAGAAATCGCGGAACAGTCCGTGCCCTGACGACATAGCTGAAGCCTTGCAGGGATTCCTCCGGAGGGTTCTGTGGCTAAACGGATCTTAAAAGGTTCCTATCTGTGGGCAGATACCTGTAAAACTTGCATAACTATTAGGGACCGGGTTCTGAATTTTCCCCGGAAAGTAATAACGCACTGATACAGCCACATGGGACGTTGGTGGGCGCGCATGTGGCTCCAGGTCTTCCCCCCTTCCCCCTTCCCCCTTCCCCCTTCTCCCTATTTAGGGGGGTTGCTGGCTGGCTCCGGGCCCAGGTCAGTCTCGGCTTCTAATTAATTCACTTACCGGGTTAATCTTGTTCCGCTTGTGATCTGAGTGCAGGACACTGTCCCCGGGTGATCTGCCTGTTCGCCCCATGTTCCTCCACAGCTAATGATCCGACGTCTGCAGTTAATTTGGAGGTTTGCTGTTTTTTTGGCGTAAGCGTGGGGTTGTAGGAAATTAAAAGCTTTGCCTTTCTGCTACTACGAGTTAGACCATGAACTGAGACGTGTAGTTTCTGTTCCAGACCAGGATATAGGGAAAGTGGTTGCGTCTAAACTCCTCTTAATTTAGTGAGGTTTTCAACTTCAAGTAAAAAAAACAACGCAGAACTTTGAATACATTAAGGGCATTTTGGGGGCTGTTCTCCAACAGCTGGACTAAGCAGGTAAGAGATCCAGTGTCTTACTGTGTTTGTGAAGTGTTGATGGAAGCTATGACCTGTGAGGACTAGTCCCGCCAAACTGAATCAACCCAGCTGAGGACGGATGAGGACAAGGATCGAGTTAGGAGGTGGAAGGTTTCGCGTTACTAAGGTTCACGACAGATCTTTGGTGATCAGTGATCTTTGCACAGTTTGCAAAGCTTTAATCCTAGTGAAACCATCTCATCGGGGCCAGTCCACTTTATACGAGTGTGGTGAAAAATCTGTGTCACGGGACCGAATTTGTGTTCAGAGTTAAAAAAGATGCTATTAAACAGAAGTATTTGAATCTTAAAATCCTTACTTTCTGAGGATTCTACATTAATTCTGTGTTTTTCTCTTTTTTCAAAAATCCATCATTACACGCTTCACTCTTGAGAGGAAAAAACTGGATTAATCACAGCAAACTGTGCAATTAAATAGTTTCATTTTCAACAGACAGGTTATCATAAACGCCATCAGTGCTACGATAGCTGTTATGGAAGACTTCATTTGAAAAATCTTGTGACACAACATGCATCCTGGGGACTAATCTTTGTTGCTTCTGCTTAGAGAAAATGCCTCCAACCAAAAATACTAACACAGGAAATTAAACTAAAATGAAAGCTACCACACCCCAAAACAGGAAACTGTTGAAAGCTAAAACTGGAATAAAAATGGAAAACTATATGCAAGACAAAATTCAGTAAAGAAAAAACAAAACCTTATCAATGATATCCATCCTGCTGATGATCTTCATCAAACATCTATGATACGTTTTGGCTCCGTAATACACATGCGGCGAGGCCCCCCCCCCGCTGAGGGGTGGGGGGGCAGCGATTCCTTCCACGGCTCCCTGGTGCCGAGCATTGTGAGTGGGGGTGATTTATTGTGGCAAGGGGGCCGAGTGTATCCTCCAAGAGGGGCACTGAAAACACAGGAGCTCCTGTTCATTTGTCCCATTGGAAGAGGAATGATAGAGGCTTTACAGCTGAGCTAACAACAATCCCATCTCTCTCTCTGACACACACACACACACTCACACACACACACGCAGGAGTATAAACAACATCGTGGGAAAACCAGACGGTGAGGGACCGTCAAACAAAGAGTGGCGACTAGTTAGGTGCATTTTTGTACTAAAGATCCTCAGGTGTTGCTAATAACCGATGCTATTTCTTGGTTAACATTTTACCAAGATGCTAAGTCAACTGACAGCATGCTGGTGGGCCCTGCTGTTATTCTCTATGTGTCGAAGTTACCATGACATTCCCTGCGGATGTCTGTTCAAACGTGGCCGACTGATGAAGACCACACGGTAAAAAAGTGTGTCCCCTATTCAAGGGCCGGTTGAATTTCAAAAAGGTCCACGACAGTCCATGCAAATATGATAAAAAGAAAAGAACGAGTTGGGCAGAATAATAGAAAAACACTCGCAGTTACTGTGCTTTCCTCACAGCTTTGAAATAAGATCATCAGCTTCATGTCTACTTTATTGTGTAAAGGTGTTTTGAGACTAACAGCGAAGCAGTTTTCGAGGGCAGCAGCCTTTCTGGGAGTGTTCCTTCTTTTCTGAGAGACATCTCCTTTCCTTTTTTCTCCCCTGCAGCTGCAGCTCTGCAGGCTCTTTTCATCAGTAGCCTCTGATGTTTGAACCAATGTGAGGCCTCAACCTTCTACGCTGACTCTGCTCTTGGGGGAAGTCAATGCTTTTCAAAAAGTCACCAGTACTTGTTACCTAGCAATCAGTAACAACATGAAGGTGAATAGTAAACCAAAGGTCCAGGCTTAAAGACCCCCCCCAAACACCAAAAGGTGATAAGCACTGTCACAGTACAGTTTATGGCCATGACTCAAATTTTTCCTTGTTGTTTTCCCACTTTTTCACCGCGTCCCTCCCTCGTCTCCGGCTCTTCAGTCCGTCCATGTTTGTATAGGTGGCAGGGACACGTTTCTCCCTCACCTGGAACCTGGTTCCACCTCCACACTTGTCTCCCAACGGCTCGTCAGCTCTGAGGTTGAAGAATCACGGCCTCGTCAACCCCTCTTCGTCAGGTTTTTTTTTCTGGTCTATTTCCTGTGTTTTCCTCGTGCCTTTGACTAACTGCTTTTCTCCCGGGTTCAGGATTCCCCTGGATGTCTTCCCATCTTGACTCCTTGCCCGCCCATGCCCTCATCCGACTGCCCGCCCACCCTCCGCCTCAGAAATCTTCTTGTCTCCACTATCGTTCCCATTTATCTTAAATCCACAATAAATCCACTGTTCCCAACTAACTTGTTTTCTTCGTTTGGGTCCAGATTCTAATAAGCTGTAAAAGAGACATGATATTGTTCATGACAATACATATACTTTATTGATTTTGACAATATATCAAAATCTCGTGTTTTTTAAGTTATTTCATAAAAAAAAAAAAATCCATCCTACACAGCTGCAGCTTGTCATCACCACAGCTGTCCACCTACTGTCAGTGATATGTTAGTACACTCCTAGTCTGCCCTGAATTACAGTACCACCTGGAGACAGGCGGAAGAGGGAGGGGGCAAGACAGAAGTGCCAGGGAGGGGGCGCATGAAATTCCTTGGCACCGAGGATATCCCTGTGTGTGGGTGGCGGATTATGTCTTGCATGGTTTCGGACACATGAGTACATCTGAGACAATACCTTTTATAAAAAAAAGGAGGGGGGTGGAGGGATTACAGAGGTATTTCCCTGCAGTTTAGCTATCGAACTAATTGTGGACTAGTTTATCTCTGAATCACCGGTCGCGAGGCCAAAGTGTGGAAGACGATCTCAGGAAGCGAGAAACAGTTTTTCTGGTGAGGACGGAGCCAAAGCGCGGCAGTAAAATCCAACAAGCTCGCTGCATATTAAAAAAAAAAAAAAAAAAAAGTGACTAGTTCTACAATGGCTCCCTTTGTCTGTGTTTGTGCTCATGTGTCACGGACACATTGCGCTACTGTTGATACACATGTGTGATTTTGTGGTTTCCATGCGCCCGGGCGCCGTGCTGCGCTTTCACGCCTCGGCGACTTTAATTGAGCCCAATCACGGAGGAGGGAGAGCCCGGCTTCTGACATGAATCAGCCCCTGACATTGTGGAAAAGCGTGTTGGCAGGCTCAATGGATGCCTGTTTTCAGGGACACCGCGGTGGGGGGGGGGTCATAACAGGCCTCAAAGTGCTGCCTGACTGTCCGTCTGTCCATCTGGACAGCTGGTTGGGAAACACAAAACATAAGACCCAGTCAGCGCCCGGGGTGGGGGGTCTGCCAGGGTCGCCTCAGTGCCCGGGGTGGGGGGTCTGCCAGGGTCGCCTCAGTGCCCGGGCGGGGGTACTGCCAGGGTCGCCTCAGCGCCGATCTGGGCTCCGGATCAATGTGTGAAGCCATTTGTCAAGCTGACAAGCTGAGTGAGATCTGTTTGGAGAGAGGAAACATATTTTGCAAAGTGCCTGAGCGATCGAGTGAACAAATACAAAGGAGTTCAGACACGCGAGCGAAAATTCTGTTTTTATTAGTAATTTGAACTTATTTGTGCAGTTCTGGCCTTTGTTTTTATTTAATATCCAAGTCCAACCCTTGACCCTTTCTTTCTAAAAACATTTCCATTTGAACCCAATTATCCAATGTTTGGAAATGGAAAACAAAGGGAGTACAGTCGAACACCCCTTACGATCCTCCGTTATAATCCACAGTGAAAACCACAACTGCTGCAGGGGAACCTGTTAAGGAAGTTGCTCCTAGAAAAAAAACACAGACTATAGGAGAAAGTTTTGCTAATAGTTTCAATGACCACCTTCATTTTCACCATCAAAGAAGTGCTGGCAGACTCGTTTAAATCCGCCCTGACTGGTTGTGTTTTTCCCTCCTTCAACCACCATGTTAGATAGATTTGTGTATCCCGGTGTTTACACAATCGACCTCGCTAGAAATGCATTATCATAACCGACTGTAATAATGCGTGCAACTACAAAAACAAGCTCCAAGTAGTAAAAAAAACAAAAAAAACTGTATTATTCCCCTTTAGTTCCTCTCATTAATAATAAGATAAATAGTGATATGGTAGCAATTATTCTTAATAAACAATAGTAATATGTATTTCTTCATAATGATATATAGTAATATATGTTTCTTCTTAATAATCAATAGTCATACAGCATATATGGACTATGAATGATCTAATATCATGTAAAAGCAGCATCTGCTTAAATTTGTATTCAAGGATTTGGACCAAAACGGTATTTTACTTAAGCCGGATCTGTTTCCCTTCGTCTTCACACCAGCACTGCTACTAAAAGAAGAGTGAACGCTGTTGTCTGTGTGTGTGTGTGTGTGTGTGCGCACGCATTACCCTCAGCGCCTTGAGGAAGTTATGCAGGAGAAGCGAGAGCCCGAAGAAGGGGGGGGGGCAAGCTCAGCTCTGCCCGTCAAGCCCCAAAGCGTCCCAGCGGTTAGCTAAGTCGCGAGGAACGAGAGGTGGGGACGGCGCTCGCTGCCGGCAGTGAGCCTTCGTTACCTTTTATCAGGAAAATAACAAATCTCCAGGCGCTGTCAGGGAGACGACAGCCGGCCAAGTCTCGGCGATTAACCCTCTGCTTTCTCTGAGGAAATAGATGATTAGTGTTTTGTTTTTTCTTTTGATGTGTCCATCTGATGTATTAAATATAATGAACATTTTCCTCCCTAGCCTTCTGCAGAGAGGTCAAGGGTCAAACCCAGCTTACACCAGCCCCCTTACTGACTGCCAAACCCCCGTTTTTGTTTTTGTTTTTTTTTCTCAACCAAGCTGAGCTCTGACACAAGTTCTCCACCTTCGGAGTATGAAAACTATGCAGGAGGAAGCCGGCGTTTGGCGTCGCAGCGCTGACAGAAGATGCAGAGCAGGTCGGCCCGGAGCGTATCGCACAGACACATATGACACAATGTAAACACCTGAGGCATGATAAGTATGGGAGGTTAGAAAACAACTGCTGCACATTCGGTTCAGTGTCGTATTATTTTGTCTCTTGTTTATCGCATATGACAATAACATCTTCAGTCAAGTTTACTCTCCTAAGTGCACTGGTGCCTGTTATTTACTTTCACTGTCAGCTTTGTTAAATACCACCCCCCTCCAAAAAAGTTAAATATTCTGACCTCAAATCCTTATCATGAGCTTTTCATATCGTAAACCTCGAAGAATATTTTGGGCTAAAGATCCTGCCAGAGAACCGGCAGCCAAGAAGTTGACAGGAGCCTTAAAGTAGTTCGGTAAAATATGTTCACACTGGGAAAAAGATAAGATGAAGTATTCTTTGATTGTCTTCTTTCAGTTTTCATTGGGTGAAAGTGGTTGTTTGTAACTTGCAAACTAAAAAATAGTCTAGAAACTTATTTATTTTCACAATTCTAATATAAATAAATTATGATCCCATTGATGTTCTCAATTAACTTCCATATCTATTAACTACTCGTGTGTAAGAGCCCAGAAACCTGCAGCCATGTTCGATAACTTGTAATAATTGTTTATTCAAATCCAGTTTGCGCTCAAAATTCTTTCATTTTTTTTGTCCCAAACAATAAGAAATGAAAGTTTTTGTAATTGATTCAAAAGAGATTTGACTCCAGTTCTCCATGTTGAACGATGTGTTTTTTTATTCTGGCCTGTCTACGAGACCGGTCGGCACCTGTGGTTTAAAGGAATCTGTCTCCAGAACGCATCGTCTGACTAAGATGAGCGTACAACGTTTATTTTAGATCGATAAGTGTTTCCTGTCCACCGACGAAGGGCGAAGGGGTTTCCACTGACGTTTACTCGTCATGTTTCATGCGCGTATCAAAGCGTCTATCAGCTATTAGAAAAAGCCGTAGTGTAGATGCATCCACGGAGCATCAAAGATGGACCGACACTCTCCAGCCAAGGGGATTTATGCAACTAACTCAAAGAAGCTGCTGAGGCAGAACTAATAGTATGCTAAAATAAAAAAAAGAATTACAATTAGTCCTTTGTTGATTGTAGAGATAAATCTCTGCATGACTCAACTATTTATATTTATCGTGACCCCTGCAACTCAGTAATGTGCAATATCTCAGCTGCTCACAATTCTTGTTGCAATGTTTTTCTCTTACTCTTTTTTTTTGTTTTACTTCCTACTGCCTTACTCAAAGTTTTTTAAAACAGGCCTGACAAAAAAAAAAAAAAAAAAACAGCAAACAAGTAAATAAATTTGGAGAAAGCTAGAATTTAACCCAGAGGGGAAAAATATTTTCTTGAGCATCCACCCAAAAAAGCCTGAGAGAAATGTACTCCAATCAAGAAAAGATGCTCTTATAGAGGGTCAAAGTTCAAGAATCCTCCTTCATTGTTCTCGTTTTTCTACGAAAGGAAAGGCCAATGTGTGCGATAACAACATTCCCTTGAACACATTCTTCCAACAGGTACGGACCCGTGAACAAAAAAAAATAAAAAAAACCAAAACAAAACAAAACGCAAGGAAGTCAGACTCAGACGCCGTTGTCTGCAGGAGGTCACGCGGATGAGCACTGTCGAGACAGGTTGATCACTTTGACGGGGTAATATCTCGGGATTACATCCACGCGATGCTGAGCGAGCAGCCGTGTAATTACGGAAAATTAATCTCCGATGCAGACGTTAATTTAGACCCTGCGGCCCGAGCGAGGGAACGAGGCCTGGCCCACAGGGGGTGAACGGAGTAATTACAGCTCTAAGTGTCAACTTCAAGCGTTGAGAAGGACGGAGTCGAAAATCACAGCTTCTTATCAGGGATCGCATTTCTCTCCATCTGCCAGCAAGTCATTGACGAATGGGTGAATTACGGTGCATTTGTTTCCTTTGATTCATTGTGTGTGCGTGTGTGTGTGTGTTTCCTGCGGCCATCTGCTAAAGGGTTGTCCAAGGAAATGTTCGCTCATCCTCATCAGGACGGGCTTGCGTGGATTTTGGCACCGGCCGGTGGGGCGGGTGTGGTCAAGGGGTCAGAGGTCGCGAGGTCGTGAGGTTGCGAGGTTGCGAGGTTGCGAGGCGAGAGCCTGGCCAGAGGGTTGACACCGAAACCTCGCAACGCACTCATGGAATTTGTGAGAGAGTGTGGAGGGAAGAGGGAAAGTTTGTCTTTCGTCTTCCTGTCTTCCTTTTTTTTTGACCACAGATCAACAGAGGGATGAATGTATCCGTGACTAATGAGAGCAGGGAGGGTGTGACGAGCGCTTCCACATGCCTCCTCGCTTCGTCGTAGCTTAGCTTCTTACACTTGATACGGTAAAAGCTCAGCTCAGCTGTGGCCTCAGGCATCGGCACAGTGTGGCGGAGACTCAGTAGCTTTTTACCACTTTATTATCATAAAAACCCGAAAGCAGGGGGACGAAAGGACCAGGTTTCCCCCACTTGTTCCGGCGCCGGTGGGTTAATGGCAGATGAATCGCAGATGAAAATGAACAAGACGGACGCCAGTGCCCGAATCCAAACATCCAGGTTTTAATACACATCTGGCGACGAGTGCCGGTCCAGTCAGAAAGTGGCCTCGTGTGCAGACTTCACCAAGCCTGCTCACTAGACTCCCCATAATCCACCGCAACCCAGAGGTGATGAGGTAAAAACAATAAACGTGTGAACTTATTCACACTGAAAAGCTCAGACACAAGTTTCCAGTTGCATATTCTGTGTTCGGAGGGTCGAGGTGCGGCAAACAGCTCTCATTGTTAAGATTAAGGTTCGGGGCTAGGGAATGAAGACAGTGACTGAAAAGTCCCCGTAAGAATAGCGAGACAAAGGCATGTGTGTGTGTGGTGCAGGGAGGAGATAAACAGTTACAGAGGAATGATCTTTGACGGGTCTGTAAACATCACACCCATCTCGCCTACTGCACACACACACACACACACACACTAGGACACACACACACACACACAGACACGCACACACACTCACACACATTCACACACACACACACACCCAGGATTAAAAGGCTTGGCCTCAGACCAGAAGCAGCTCACTGATCTGTAGGAGGTTTGATGAGGCATGTGAGGGTGTATTTTAATGAAAGAAGACAGAAAACATGTGTGACAGAAAATACGTGTGTGTGTGCATGTATGACTGGTGTTTATCTCATCTTACTTTCACACCGTGGGCTTTGTTGTTGTTGTTGTTGTTTTGAGTCCTAACCAGAGACTGACCTTCGCCCATCCCTCCGCCTCCGACCCCCGCGGTCTGCTCTTCACGTGCCCGTTCATCCATCTGCGGTGCGTTCGCCACGTCATCGAGGTGCAGGCGTACACGACCGTTACCAGGCGCTCGACGGCGGCATCTGCTCCTCCAGATGCAAATTCGAAGGCGGGTGCAGCCGGGCGACCAGGGCTGAAAGGAGCGGGGACGTCTGTGCAGGCCGAGACTCTCCTCCATTACCCTCACTGGAGAAAGAAGTAAAAAAGATAGAATATATATATAGTGTGGAATCTAGTTAAATGCTATTTTCTGCTCTTGCATCTGCGAGGCATTTATCGTCTCCTGGCTTTTCTATTTTAACGATGCCAGAACATGAGTAATGGTGCTGTCAGGACATGAACCGATGATCATTTTTATCCATACGGAACAGGCTCATACTGCACATGTCTTTTTCAAATTTGTCTATTGTCAGTTTAAGCTGTTTTAGTATGTTCAGCAATCTCCGTCCAAATTAGCAAGTTTTTTAAGGTTGTTGGCTCAGCAACGCTCCTCTGCAACAGCCTTATGACCCTGGTCTCTTAAATCTTAACCGGGACGTAGCTAATTCTGTACGACTGAGTTTTCGGTCACCAGTGATGGACGCAAAATGCAAAAAGCTAATTATTCAGTCACGGAGTAGCTGGTTTAAACAAAAACGTGGCACAGAAAAATCACTAACAAAGGACAACTTGTGGGACTGGTTGACAGACTAGTTTCTTTATCTTGCCAGCTAACCACTGACACGCTAGCTAGCATGCTACATGCTGGCATTAGCTAGTCCACAAACCTCCCTAAACTAGTCTACTAGCAGCTAGAAAGCAACCAGTTAGCAAGTTAGCTAGCTCAGTTGTTACCAAGATGGTAAGTTACGCAATAAGCTATATAGTGTAAATTATCATCTGGTTAGAAATGTCAATGGTACAAATAGAGGAAACAACACTTTTTATCATTGGCTCTTGTCTCATGCCTGACTATAGACTATGTTGTGGAGACGTTTATTGATAAATTTGACAGCTATAGCATGCTACATGCTGGCATTAGCTAGTCCAAAAACCTCTTCAAGCCAGTGAATAGCAACTATATCTAACTTTATAAAGCTACCAGTGCGCAAGTTAGCTAGCTCAGTTGTTACCAAGATGGTAAGTTAAGCAATAAGCTATATGGTGCATTTTACCGTCTGGTTAGCTGTGACAGGGGTTTTTATTATCAACTCCTGTCTCATATCTGAGTGAAGACTATGCTCTGGAGCAGATTATTGATAAAGTTCATCTGCTAATAGCTTTTTCCGCTTCAGACCGGCTCCATATTTTCGGGCTTGGCCGTCTGCGTGAGCGCTCTCTTGGAGGAACAGCCTTGTTTTTTGGCTCGATTCGGATGTATTTTGAGTTTATTAAGGACGTGTTTTGGAAAAAACTCGTCAGCCAAACGTTTGCCCGGCTGTGTCAAGAAAAAGGAATGTGATCCCTCAGCTGCGAGCCCATCACCGAGTTTTCACATGAAAATGCCAAGAGCAAATGTATCCGACCGCGTATCCCGTTTCCGTCGACCCGAACTCTAGACCCCGACAGGAGTGATCCGGGCAACCCCCTTCATCCTGACCTCCTCCTCCTCCTCCGCCCCAGGCCTCTCTACCCTCCTTCTGCTCTCCTCTGCAAAAGTGTATCAAGCCTTGATCCTTGCAGGGAGAAAAAGACACGAGTGAGAGTAAAAAAAGAACCAGCAGTCAATTTTTATGACCATACAAGGCTACCTCGCCTTCCTGCCTAGGACATTTACAGGCTCTTAAACTCTGTTCCTGGCGCTTGCCAAAAACCCTGGGGAGGAATTCTTATCTTGCTACAGTACAGGAGGCACTTTATTTATTTATTAATTTTTTTTTAACTATATGTAGGGAGATGTGGGAGCATGAGCGGTGGAAGGAGGAGACGAACGTATATAAAAGGTTGACGGGGGAAGAAAATGAGGTCAAATGCAAAGAACGAGAATACGTTTTGAGAATAAGTTTCCTTTTCAGGCCTTCTGATGGGGTGACTGATTGGATTTGATCGGATCCTGCTGTGTGTACACGGAGATGATGATACGTATCTATAGAAATGGCGAAAGTGTTGCGGGGATTCGGGGTTTCGGAGAGGACGGTTGTTGGGGCATTCGATCTGCACTGAGGAGTTCTGATATGAAAGTGGGCTTTTAGACTGGATATATATACATATATACATATATATACATTCATACATATCTATACACACACATACATGCATGTACATACATATATATACACACACACATATATATATATATATATATATATATATATATATATATATATACACACACACACGCATACATACATATATATATATATATATATATATATATATGTACATGGACTTTCCCATTAAAAATAACTTCAAAAAAATACTTCATTTAGAGGGAGCACATTCTTCTTGACTTGTAATGCCCTGAGTGAATATGAAGCAGTAAACATCACAACAATGTTATGTTCAAAAATAAAAGTTGTGGCTTTTCTTTAATGATGTTATTTTCATACATGCGGGTCAGTAGGTTAGTCCATGTCGGTTTAGAGAGAGAGAGAGAGAGAGGAGAGAGAGAGACACTGGTATGTCAGCTTAAACCCTCTCGCTGGCGCACACACACACACACACACACCACACACACACACACACACACACACACACACACACCACACACACACTCACTCACTCACTCTCATAACCGCCTCTGCAGTATCAGGGTGCTGTTCCATGTCATGAGTTAAGAGTCTCTTCTGTGTGTGGTTTTTTTTCCACTGCTCTGTTCTGCTCTAACTGGCACAGCAGTGGAATCCCCTCATTAAAGTCAGATGTAAAAAAAAAAGGATTTCATACAGACAAAAACGCACGAGAGCATTTAGGTCTGTAGGTATCCAAGTACGCCCTATGGTATGTTTGATGAAACACGCGCTGATACGTGTATACCCACGCATGCACGCACGGTCACGGGCGTTCCTAACCGCTGACTATAAACGGCGTGATAATCTTTGATAGTGTTTGACACAGAGCTCACTTGATGGATCGCTGTTTTTCATTAACCAAATACGAGCCGACAGGTCGTGTATTTTTCTTTTTTTGTGCCCCGACGAGGTATGAGGCGAAACGTTCAGTGGGCAACTGTTTGACGGGTGTCGGCTGTGTCTACTCGTGGGGGCTTTTCTCGCCCGTGGCGAAAACCACGCGGGAGTTTTCACCTCACCTGGCTCTGATCTCAGGACTGTGGGGTTGCGTGGAGGCCGTGTGTGATCGGCACACGCTTAGGTGATTAAAAAAAAAAGAGCTTTCTCCCCTCGTCACTGGTTTTTGTTTGACCCCTGTGATGTCACATGAGAGCCGGCATCCGGTCACTCAGATTCATCTGGGGCGGAGCCAGAATAACTGAAACCAACCACCTGTGTGTGATTACGCAGCCCCTGTGGTCAGCAACCAGCGCTCGGCGTCCAGCGCTCGCTGCCCCTCGCTGCTATGCTACTACTTGCTGCATGTTTAACTGCCTCCCTCCCCATCTGCCCTGTGCATTAACGCTTACCAATCAATACCCTTTAGATTAACGATGGATAAAAACCACGGAGAAATGGCACCTACTCTACCGACCTGCAGAGCCCTTTAACCCTGTTTTAGCTCGTTGTTTTAGCTTTACGGCACATTTGCCGCATGGTTCGGTCTCAGAACCTTCATCAACTCGGTTTTTCAGCTGCAAGCTCTTAATAAACCAACCGTGCTCTCCATGGCAAGCACAAAATGGCGGACAGACATCAGAGAGAAGCTGGTGGCCGTAATGCAACATTTAGTAGCTAACGAGCTGCACATTTTTTTTCCCCTCTGAAACTGGTGGCGACCAAAACAGAGCTCGAAGGAGAGTTAGATTTTTCACTTGTGCTGCTCAAACAGACAGGCACACATCTCCAAATAGTTGTCAGTCTTAGTCTCTCTGCTGATGGATTTTTTTGAATAGACAACTATATTTTTTAATATCATATTAGCCGTAGCGACTTTATAAACTTTTTAATTTGCCAGAGGAGCGTGTTTGTCAGATTTAACGTGGAGCTATGCTGCTCCCAAGCAACAAATAAATAAATAAATGCATTCATGAATAAATCCCTGTTTCTACTATTGATACGATGAGAAAAAAAGTCACATGGGGAGGTGGGGGGGTAGGGAAACAGAAACCTGATTGGATGTTGAAAGGGCTGATGACCACAGACTGGTCAGCGATGGCAGGGTTTTGTTTCTGTTTTTTTTTTCCATCTAGAGCTGGTTGACCGAGTTTTTCCATGGTATTTAGCTCCGTGGGAAGTGAATGAACTCAGAGTGACATCAGGCCTCGGTTGGATGATCAAGGAAAACCGAGAGAGATTTATAAAGTGGGGATAAGTAGTTTTTTCTCTCACACGGTCAGAGCTGTAAACACGAGGAGAACATGAAGCACTAACAAGAGGAACCAAACCGTCCGGCCCTCACGAGCCCGGCCTGTGTGACTTTGTTCGTTGTGGGTCTGGAAAAGAAGTCGAGGTTCTGAGCTCGAGTTGTGCTGCTCCAATTATTCAAGTCGGAGTACAGGTAAAATGTCTTACTCACAAGGAGTCATTGTTACATCACGGTGAACAGAGATACATTTTGTTCATGCTTGAAGGTCTTTGCAAATGAATGATCAATCTGGTTTTTCCTCCTTGCAATTGAGATAGGATTTTCATTTTTTTAGTCCAGGTTCCACAACAGACATGCACCTGCAAAGGTGATAATACAGAAACTTAAGAAAGATCCTAAAAAGTGAATTTTACAGAAACACACACACTCTCACGAAGCGAGGGCCACAGGTCTCCGACCGCCGCCCACTTTGAGCGAAGCCCCTTCTTTGAACCGAGACGAAGTTCAGGGCGAAAAAAAAAGGACGTGTAAACGGTGGGAATGAGTCACACACATAGAGTAATGATGCATTCAGGAACGGATACTAACCCTTTGTTCCAAGAATGTGCCGCTGGATAACAACAACGTATTAAAATTTCCACTATGACATTTAGTATTAACTCGAACAAAGTGGGTGCATACGTATCTTAAGTCAAACCCACGTGGATGTATAACAGATATAAACTGCCGTTTAATCAAACACTTTCAAATCGTCGTTCTGTTGTTGTTGTTTTCTTGCTGAGTGCCCTCTAATCCAGATCCGCCATCACCGTCATTAAAGTATCATTTTGTTCTGTAACCTTGAGCCGAGTGCTGATTAGCTCTGTGAGAATTCAGCTGCAGCTTTTCTTTTTTTTCCAGCTTCCAGCACTTCAAGAGGAAGAATGTGGTTGACAATGGCAGGAAAAGGGGAAACTTGTAATGAGGAGTTTGGCTGTGGTCGCGTTGTTAGCGGACAGGACTGTGAAGCGTTGGGGGGGGGTTATTAGCACGGTTCCACATTTAGCCATGGAGACACATTCTCGACAACATGAGACATTTGGACAGTGTGCAAATACACTAGAAGTCCTTCTGCATTTATACTACAGCAAAAGAAATACTTTTAGTTGTATGTCTGATTTATATGTGGAAATGCATAAAATTCCAACATAGGGGGCATATCTATATTCAAGATATGTGTCTGATATATTGAGTTCATGTATTGAATTAATCTAATTTGATCAAATTCACAAAAGGCTGCAATTCTTAGTTTTACTTTTACATTATTCTACTGAAAAGGCAGTGAGATCACAAATATACAGTGTTTTCCGAAATGCACTCACACATTATGACTCTCTCTTCAGGTACATGCACGGTCGCTGTGTAAACTGTCTCGACTACATCCTCAATTGGCTCCGAACCATTACTCCAGCAACCCGGATGATTAATTGGCGGTTACACCCGACCTTATGGTGTATCGCGGCCACGTGACACGCACTTGACCACGTGGATGACTTGGCTTTTCTTAACGGGAGATTCAAGGCATCGGGGGAAAACAAGCTCCTAAAGCAATCACAGTCTGACTCCCAATCAGACTCAACATTCAGAGCGAGGGGCCGTTGAATTGGGAAAAATAAACTCACTCAAATGGGAGTAAAAAAAGAGTCACGTTTTAATGTGGCAAACAGAAACAAATATTGGCAGCTGTGAGACATAGCCATTAACCGCTTAACTTATCAGGAAATGCAAACAGTAACCAGGAAAAACCAAAGTCCTTATGATGCAGGTTTAGCTCAATAAAAGTCCAGTAACAGTGGTAAGCATCTGTCTGTTGTTAACATACAACTCATCTGTGAATGTTTCTAGATAAGAATTGGTCATCATGTCTATCTCCAAGTTCTTATATGGGTCGCGTGAAACTTACATAATGACAAATAGTCTACTGACATGCTGGTGGCCCTGACAACACTGATTACAAAGCCCATTAAACCAGCAACCACATTGTTGGATGGATGAAAAATGGAGACAACTTTTCTATTCTTAAATATTTGGGGCACAAAAAAAAGGGGTTTGGCCAGAAGACAAATCAAATTGTTACCAGAATCCAAATAATTAAATCCGGAGATGTAGACCATAAATTGGTTCCACTTTATTCCAATGAAAGTTTCTCCCCAGAATATGTTAACATGGTGGGTTGATCACTCTTCCCAAGAACCCCCCCCCTTCATGTCCCCATGGACTTTACATTGAGGTGATGTCACTCAATCACTTTTCTAGGTTTTGGGAAAATTTTATATATTAAACCTTGATACTTTAAAAACTCTCCATACACACTTGATGTTTATTCTAGTTTGCAGTGCAAGATGTGAAAGATTGGCCGCAGCTGGTATTTTTTCTTCTTTGTTGTAATACCATGGTTGACCACTGGGGGATTTAGCAATAAAGGCCACTTTACGCTCCTTCGGCTCCTACAGCTTAGCCGTTGCAAGTGAGCATTTACACTTTTGCGTTGGTGTCGCTCAGCATCTAAAGTGCTTATTTTTCCTTGTGTGTCAGGCTATGCCGTAGGTTCGGCCCAGGAGCGTTGACTTGCAGCTCCGCATCCACCTCTTGTACAGAAAGAAACAACAACACGTGGGAACAGTGAAGTCCAAGAGTCTCGCTGTCATCGAGAGGTTGCCATGCGGGAGAGACTCCAGGAAGTCACAGCGTCCAGCTGCTGTACGCCAAGAAGTCGTAACAACACGCGACATGCCGTCGAACGACAACGCTGAATCACAAAGACGCTATGTCATCCGGTCATAGATTGAACAAATCAGATAAAATGTGTTAGTTTAGCGTGCTGAACTAAGTTAATCACCACTGGAGCAACACATGACATACAGAGACAAAACGAGAGGCATTCAGTCAGTCAGAGCTGACTGTTTACACCAGGACACCCTGCATAGACAATACACTGGGAAACCCAATATCGCAAAACACAATGAAATAACGGTCACAATCACACCAAAGCATTGTCAAAGTAAATTAAATAGAAAAGAAGTAATGACAACAGTGTAAATTATCACCGAAAATTATACAGAACCACCTGTGAGTATAAATATGAAAGTTGTTAAGAAGAAGAGAAAGAAAGAAGAGTATTTCCCCAATATTGCAGAAGTGTCCCTTTAATACATTCACTGTTTATTCTCCTTTGGCAAATTTTGGATACCGACTCCCATTACAACACTTAGGTCGTCCAGTCACTGAATGTTCTCTGACCACAGATATCTGATCACAGATATCCTGATTCAGAAGTAAACACGGTCAAGATGCCTGGGCCTGTCTGCGCTGCCACGGCAACACCAGCCCCTCGGCCTAATGGACGAACGCAAACAAATAGTGACCATTTTTTTCCAAAACATGAATGTTGAAAGTGGATGCCATTAGAGTGAATCAATTGTTATGAAGTGAGAAATCACTGCATGAAAAGTCTGACAGAGTGAAAAAAGAAAAAACCCGGCACAGCTTGGGGCTGCTAATTATCCAAAGTGCTTCACTTGTACGTGTTTTTGTTTTTGTTTTTGAATGTCCGTGCCAGGTGATTTCTTTTTATTTATTTTTTTAAAAATGTGAACAATGAACAGATTTTTCTTATTTTTAAGTTATGCACAGTGAGTAAAATCCCTCAGTCGGCAGGGGAAAATACTTTGGCCCAACACGCGGGTCGGGGCAATAAAAAGATGGAGCCCCCGTTAGACATTTGGTCGACAGGTGCCAAAGTCCAGGTGAACACATTGTGTGGTAGAAGTAAAAAAAAAAAAAAAACCAACCAAAAACAAAAACCTCTGAATCGTGTTAAAGGCACTATAAGTCCATTCATTCCAAACCCCAAAAGTCTTACTTTATAAACAACATGGGGAAGAGTGACTCCTACTGGATTCAACAAAAACTCCGGAGAGATTTCTTACGTGACGGACCCAAAAGTTAACCTTCATACACTAGGAATTTTTTAACTGAACAAGTTACATTGGAGGAAATATTTGATGTAAGGTCTGAGATGTTTCCTTCCTTCTGTCCTCCCTTTTCCTCTTTCTTTCTCCCGTCCCTCTGTTCTTCCTTCTCTCCTTATTTCATTTAACCTTTTTTTGTCGTGGAGTATTTTAACATTGTAGTTTTACTGTTGGTACTTCGAGGTTCAAGGTGAAAGGTCAGTTTATTCATTCATTAAAATCGTGGGAATTCAAAACACAAGACATAAATACTTATGGAATAAAATCACAAGTGAATAGACCTGAAAACATGTTCCACAAGTGATAACAAGCTTGTTTAGATAATAACCAATAAAACCTCCATGACTGCATTTTGATGTAAAATCTTAATTCAGACCAGGAGAAAACCAGGAACCCGATTCCTCCGGGTTTTAGGCAGCACGGCAGCCGAGCGTCTCTTTGGGTCTGATTTCGTTGCCTTTTTATAGTATCAGGATTTTTTCCGGCCCGATAAACAGATGTAACCAGAGAAGGATCATGTGTCAAACCTGGGATCGCTATGTTCTGTCAGCCTTGAATCAGGAGGATTTCAGCGAGAGGAAGAAAGTAAAAATCTGGGTCATATCTGGTGCCGCAATACTTCTTTTTCTAAGTGTCTGTCCACACTTGGGGCTCTGATAGGGAAGGAGAATAAAAGGATCAGGGAGGCAGAGAGGAGAGTTAGTCGTGGAAGACGAGAAAGTAAATCACTGCAGACGAGGTGGGAGAGGTGTGGAAAGGTGAAGAACAACAAAGTGACACGAGAAGAGGGAGGATGACAAAGAGGTGCGGGGGGGAGAATGATGAAGGATCGCAAAGGGGCGAATAACGGGGGAGAGGAGAGCAGATTAACACACAAGGGGAGCAACTCTAACATGGGGGAGGACGGGGGGGTGGAGAGAAGGATGAAGAGGCTGAAGCAGATTTGTAGGATGGATGATCAGAGGGGCAAAGGACGCCTGTTAGAGACAGGAAGACAGTAGAAGTAGAAGTAGCAGAAGTAAAGAAGACAGAAGAGAAGAGGAGAAAGGACAGGATGATGGAGGAGGAGAGGAATAATTTACTACATTTCCCATGAAAGGTCTATGAGGAACTGGAGGAACAAGCAAGCGCAGCATTTCAGTAATTATCGCGAGTTCTGGCGCTGGAACGACGCTGTGCTGCAGAATTACAACCTGCTACAAGCAATAACTGATAGAAATAAAGGGCTGTGGCCACAACTCGCGTATGAAAGAGGGATGATAGTGGATTTACCTGAGTGGATTTTCTAGTTCGTCCTCTGGGTCAACTCAGGCCTCCAGAGCAGCATCAGTGATCCTCCAGGCTCTGTGTTGCTATGCAGACTGCTTTGGTTATGGCTGCGGTTAATTTGAAGTGTGTGTCTCAAATTTTACGGGGCAGAGTTTTCCGCCTCCAAAGTCTGTTTAGTCGTGTCTCCGGCAGCATTACGAGATATGTGAAAAAAAAAAGTTGTGTAAAGCCTTTTGTGGCTCCTGGAATAGCAGCGCTAACTCTGACAGGGTATGGGGACTATGGTTGAGTTGCAATGTGGGTAATGTAGGCACCAGTTCACTGATTTGCGCAGTAAAAATTACGCTTTATCTGGTTCTGCCACGTCGACTTTGAGTTTGTTTGTTTTTTTTAACAATGCTAAATAGGCGGAGTGTGTGAACATCACTGAACATCACATTGACACTTTATCAGCATGTTAGCAAACACTGGGTTGTTTATACATCAAGCAGACACAGAACAACATTACCATTAATTTGGAGTCCTGATGTTTGTCCACATGACGAATGTAAACCCAAAATTCTCTTGGTTTTTGGTTCTGTTTTGGGCTCCACATACCTTTGAGGACTAGGTCCACTATGTTCACCAGCTAGTTTCCCCAATTCAACAGAAGGGTATGGGATTTACTTCACAGCATTAAAAAAAAACATTTAATAAATGTGACCTGACCCTTTAACCTGTAAAGAGGCGTGGCAGTCATTAACAAAGTACGAGCCGCACACTGACACAGCTTCTCCGACTCCACCACTGAACATGATCGCTCCTGTTGGCTGGATCACAGCCTCCTCTATAATGGCGTGCCATGAAAAAATGAATTGCTCCCGCTCCCTCCCTCCCTCCCTCTCCGGAGGAATGCGGGCGGTGAGTTATCGGAGTTTCGCAGAGAGCTCTCGGCATCCGCACCGTGGCCGCGTTTTGAGATGTAGCAATCGCTGCCGCTCGCCTTTGTGACAGGGTGAAATTCGCACGGTGAACCCGGGTTTCGCCTGGTGTGTCGGAGCCCGTCGGAGCCCGACGGAGCCCGACGGAGCCGGGTCTGGACGTACTCCGTAGCGAGAAAAAGTACGAAGCCCCTCACCTCGGCATGACGTCTGTGGAACCTGAAAAACTGTCGACATTTTTTTCTTAACTTTAGTGATATATTGTTTCCTTTCAGATAATGAACACTTCCATTGTCTCTCCGTTCTTTACCTCCCTGAAGATGGGGGAGAAAAGTACAGCTGCACTATTCTGGACATGTAGTAGAGTTTTAATTCTTCCAGAAAGCACAGAATCTCTGTTTTACTGTTTATCGGCTCTCATTCCTGCAGCCTTTCCAATACCTTCCCTACCTCTCTGATCTGCTCTTATCACAGTGATTAAAAAGCAATCCTTTCCACTGTTTTCTCTGCATGCCTGAACTGCTCTCTGACAATGTGTCTCCTGTTACAGGAATGTTATCAGGCCACTCTGACTTTGTCTCCGTGCTGTTTTTTTCCCCTTCAAGTAGTTGAAGCATAGCCTTTGGTGTAATGACTGGTTTTCATTTTGCAGCCAGGACAAAAACTAATTCCCTGGAGAAACAGTATTGAGATGATCTTAAGGCGCGTGAACGTCGCCTCGTGTGGGGACGGACTCATCCACTGCATGGACGACAGCCCTGGATGGTTTCGTTGGAAAAGCTTATGCAGATGCTGCTCTTCAATGGGGGTGGTGGGGCTGCTATCCAGATGTGCACTTGGCCAATTAAGCACCAGAAATACTCTTTGAATAGGTTTAAGATAAAGCATAACTAACTTTTACAGTGCTTGCTGAATGTTGCTTTCAAACGTGGAAACAGGCTCACTGTTGCCCCGGCCTCATGAAGCAGGAATTAGAGTTCGACACACCACAAGGAAAAGAAGACACCATGTTAGGAAAACGCATTTTGACAATGACACATGAGGGGGGGATTATACTTTATCTGAAGGGTTTTCAAGTGCTATTTTTCTCTTTTACAAGTGAAAAGACTTGGTTTTGCAAATTCCCTGTCCTGTTAAGTTCCCCACCGCCAATAAAAGAGACCACACAGCTACTTCCCCAAGCTTTTCTGTGGAAACCATCCAGGACTGTTTCCCGTGCAGTGCTTGGGATATTCCCAAAAGGCTGGTTTGAATCCTTATCTTTACTGTTGAAGGAACTTCCTACCTTTTCCGTAAAGCTACATAAATAGATATTTTTCCACCTGGGGTCCGTGGAACAAGTTGTAAACTGACACATTATCATCCTATAAAGCTGATGTGGCGGACGTGTTACCAAACAATGTAGGTTATGTAAGCATCAGGCAGACACAGAGCATCACTTACACTAATTTGGAGTCATGTTTGAGTCCAGCTGATGAATGCAACTCCAATGCACATTCTCCATTTACCACCGTTTTGGTCTCCACCAACTCCTGAAATAAAGCCGATCAAAATATTGACTAGAGCAGCTTTATGGCAGCCCCCTGACAGTAGTTTACGAGGAAGAAGAAGTAGGATTTCCCTTAAGGTTGGATGTCAAACATGCTTGTAATCAAGGATCTAAAGGATCAAAAGTTTTATTCTGAATTCCTGAATCTATTCAGGAAAATCCTGGACAGCAAAACAGAATGAGTATGTTTTGTGTCTGCTGAAAAACAGCTTCAGTTACGATTCCATTTAATCTTCAGCCTGTATCTCTCTCCATTTACTGTAAGAATGTGTTTGAACATAACTTTTTGGTTTATCTGTTCGTTGTTACAGGACAGAGACAATATTCTTCAATATAAAGAATAAGTGGTTAAAAATGAGCAAAAATATAGATACTTGTGCCCCATCTAAGGGCTGAACAGTAAATTGTGTTGTAATAGAAGCACAAAACCACTCAACAGACTTATGCTTGGTTGTGAACAGTGTTTTTTGTGATGTCTCCACATCACCCTAGCTTTAGTCTGTGGAAATACAACATTCAAATGCCGAACAACTTAAAAAGTCCCAACTTGATTAAATCTTTTATCTGTCCTCGTTTTTACACTGACTTACTGCAGACACATTGGACAGAATTTGCGTAAATACTGCTTTATTTTGGTGCATTCATGACTGTGATTTATGGTGTGGAATCTCTTAGTGCTCTCGGAGCGTGAGTTATGAAGATCAGGTCTTCCACATTCTCAACCTGGGGAAACTTGCTCCGGGCAACTGAAAATTTTTTTCCTTGACACTACAGTAAGATTTTTTTTTTCTAAGCTACAAAAGCCACTTCATTGCCACATGCAATAGATATTTGGAAAGTGAAACTTGTTGCAATAACGGCTCTGTGGACAGCGGAGTTGCCTGGGTTCAAAAGTTTTACAAACAAGAATGGACCAAGTGAAATTGTTCTAAATTTAAAAAAGTATTAATCCGCGTCTGAATTTGCACCGGAATACAAATTTAGTCAAGCAGTCTTGTGATAAGCAGTTTTTTAAGAATTCCTAAATCAGCAAAGGTGATTTTGTTGACGGCACCATGCGAGGTTTACTGAACCAGGATTATACACCTCGCTGACTCTAAGAAAATCAACATAGCGTCATGTAAACACTCAGAGGAGGATACACGGAGAGCAGAGGATGCTTGCCTGTCAAGGCTCCGCTTCATATCAGCATCATCATCCAGAAACGTTTAGCATCATTTGGTGTTGGTGAGGTGAACCACAAGCAATTCAACGCTCAGCTCTCAGCTCCGTTTCTACATTAATAAACGTGGGGCCTCGGGACAAAGAAAGTTCCACTTCCTGAGAGAGGAAAAAATATATAAATTTAAAAAAAACAAACAAACATGGGAAGGTGGTTTATGCGATGAGGTCGAGGCAGGATTCCAGTGAACCTTTAACACGATGCAAATTCCTGTGTTTAACTGCGGCACAATGTAAATTCAAGTAAGGAAACAAATCACATGCAAATACCAGTAGTCACAGTGTCACAGGGAGAAGACCTCACCCTTTCTACACTGATTCCAGGTTATTCAACTAATTTCTTAGGAAAGACAACATGGGAATACTTGCATATATATGTTATTCTTAGATAAACACTGCAAGTCTGAAGCCAAAAAAGTGCCCTGATTCCTGTGACAGAAACACGGAAAAAGAAAGGAATTTCCGAAATGAGAAAATTAGAAAGAGGATAGAGGTGGGTGTGGGAGAGGGGGTAACAGCTGGGTGATCATGGAGCTGGCCAGGCGGTGCGGTCACTTCAGGTCTGGTAGAGTTGTAGTTGAAAGAGGGGAAATGGCAGCGTAGCTCTGGGCCAACTGCCATTTGAGACAATGGGGCTCCTCAGAGATGGAGCTTCCTTGAATTGTGCGCAGTTTCCACTTAGTGAATGAAAACACGAGCTCCTCAGAGGTGGTTTTTCCATCATGGCGGGCCTGCCAGTTTCCCATCGGAGTGTAACGACTGATACGTCAGAGCGTGGGTCACATGGGTCAACATGGGTCATGTGGGAGTCAAAGTGAGCTTTAATGATGATTAAAGGTGCAATGTGTCAGTATTTTAATTTAAAACATTAAGCTTATCAACGGATTGTGAATAAATAATCGTTTTGACGTGTCCAAGACATCTGACTATTGTGTTGCAGAGGTACCTGCTGAAGTTAGCACACTAAGATGCTAGCCCTGGCCAGTTCCATCCCATACCACCGGTTTGCACCTCAAGAGGCCATAATTAGTTACCGTAGTGCCCAGTCTGCCCTCAGAGAGGAAGAAGAACTAGTAACTGCGATTAGGCCAAAAACCTGTGCTCCAGCCATACTCTCTTGGCAATGTTCCTCCATTTTTCTTCCAAGTCTAGCCACCGATGCTCCCGCCACCACTACATCCTCCCAGTCTCTCTGACTGGGCAGACTGGGTGTGAAATTGCCGTCGTCTGTCTTGACAATGACCAAAGAAAACAGCCTACCAGTAACATAAACAGTTTGTAAGGTAAAACATTGTTGAAAACATTATTCCCCAATTCGTGCAGGTTTGGCAACATGTCTACAACAGCTCTATGCTGGGGTTCGGTTAATTCAAGCCAACATTAGCTCAACGTGAAGATAAGGGTTGAAACTCGGTCACGAGCAGCCTTTGAGCGCATTTCCTTGTTTACTACCTTAGGGTTGGACACCTCAACTCTCTGGTACTTTGTTTCTCACTGTGAATTCAACAGTTGGCCAGTTCTTACATACTGTCCCTTTAAAAAGGCAGAAATGCTTCACCTAGGGATCATGAACTGCAGTGAGGTGTCTGCTTTGTGGATGGTGGTGAACACCAGCAAAACTCTTTCAGAAAACTCAAAAAAATGTGCATGGTAAAAACATTCTGCTTCTCTTTGTGACGTTTAATTGGCATTTCTTGGTTCTGTAGAAAACAGTCATTTTCATTGCTCGTGTGTTTCATAAGTAGCACGGAACTGGGACACTGTGCAATTAGCTCTATCAAAGGTCCTGCACATCCACACAGGTGTTTTCACTCCTACCGATTACGCCTCTGCTCAGGTTGAGGCCACGATTGGAATTACGTGAGGTCACTGCGCTACACGGTCAAACCTTTTTCACGGAAAAAGCATAGCACAGGTGTTATTCATCATATTAATGATTGCTGCATTCCATCTAGGTCAGCTCGTTGCTGGTGTCCCGGTGTTCTGCACACCAACAGGTGCAGAAAAATATAACGGGACAGAGGAGGGAGTTGGATCAGTCAAGTCCGAACACAAAATGCCACTCTGTAGGTGGACATTGGCTGTTAGGGGGCTTTAATCAGCTGTCGAGTTAAAAAGAAAAATCCCAAAAACAAAACAGAAGAAAACTCAACTGCACTGTATTTCAGGGACTCGGCCGTTGGGCAAATGATTGAAAGGACAAAGATTTTAAAGTGCAGTTTATTGCATGAAAAGGAAAGAACATGGCACCAAAAAAAACCCAAAACAAACAAACAAAAAAAAAGACTAAAGTGACAAAGAAGTTTTATGAGTCACAATTTATAGTGGTTCTCCTCAATTCGTCAAGTCTTTGGGTGCCACTGGCAAACCTGCCATTCCTTCCACATGACAACTTTACAGTGTTTATGTATCTATCATGGGGCCAGTGGGTGTTATAAGTAGACCTGGATAAAAACTTTTGGAGAAGTCCATAATTGGGTTTTCATCTTTTTTCCTTTGAGATATATGTGTGTGTGTGTGTATATATATATATATATATATATATATATATATATATATATATATATATATATATATACACACACACACACACACATTTTTATTTTTCACGTAATTTTCATTCGTTTATTTGCTGAATGTTGACCAATTTGTGGAATAAATAACAAAAGAAACAGCCGCGCAATCGAATGCAAGGTAACACAGCAGCTGAATAGAAGATCATGTTTAAGAACTGCATCAGGCAGGTGTTAGACTTAACTGCATTTTCTGAGTATGCAGTCTGTGTTGTCATTTCTGTGCCCTGAACTGCATGACACAGTGTCAACAGTTAATTAGATAAAAGATAATGCCGCTATTTGTTTACCCACATTAATATACACAAAATGGAATGATATTAGAAACACCCGTTTATATATCACCAGGTAACTAATGTTTGTTTTGCAGTAGTTTGCACAGGCGTACCTCAATAAAATGGTAATGGGTGGTGTAAACTGGAAGGTATTCACATTGGTTTGTTCCCTTAAGACGATATGAAAATACTACTGTACCTCTCAGGACAATATTGTCCAACAAAACAACTACAGCCAGATATACTGCTCTCAGAGTTGGGGTCTGTTTACTCCCAGTTCTTTCACCTGAAT
The DNA here is from genome assembly GCA_016859345.1 of Istiophorus platypterus. NCBI lineage: Eukaryota > Metazoa > Chordata > Actinopteri > Istiophoriformes > Istiophoridae > Istiophorus > Istiophorus platypterus. The sequence goes on along the minus strand of CM029121.1, from coordinate 25,865,453 downwards.
CCAGGAAAGGCACTTGAAATATTCTGCATAATGGTTGGATGGCTTATTAAGATTTTTCCATTATTATTCTTACTTTTATTTGATCCGACCTTGATGTGGAATACAGTGGAATACTGGAAGCAAATCGACCCGAACCTGGCCAATGTTGCTCATCATGTTGCTACACAGAGGAGGCAGAGTGTCAGTAGCTAAATCTTATTAATCATATTATATCAACAACAGGTTCTTTAGAAGTAGAAAAGCGCTAATTTGAACCATAAAAAGACGAAGGTTTAATGTTAAAAAAACAAAAAAAAAAAAAACTGGATTGTCACCTCGGACAAAATTAATCTCATCGGTATGAAGACAGTGCAAAAAGCAAGGACAAAGGCAGAGGACAAACTGGACAGAAGAAGCTGCGGCATCCTAGTGGAGACCAATTTATCAATACTGTGGGTTTTTTTTCTTTCATGAACAGAAAAGGAAAGAGCACCCAGATGTCGATGGAATCACTACTGCTGTTCGTCTCTATATTAGAGGTATCAAGCTCTATTTATGTTAACACAACCACAATCCCGTCTCTGACCTTGCGCAGTTGCACCAGTGCCTGATGCCCCCCCCCCAGGTCCGGTTCTATTTTCATCCGAACCCGTCCCAGTTTCACAAGTGGTTTTCGTGGAGAAGACGGAGAACGCCGCTGCCGCCGCCCCCCCACCCCCCTCCTAGGCCCCACCCCTCTTAGGCCACGGTCTTCTTCTTGCATTCCATGGAGCAGAAGAGGTGGCCCTGCGCCGCCATGAAGCGCTCGCCCATCAGGCACTTGGAGCAGCCGGAGCACTTGAAGCACTGCGGCTCGGCGTGCCAGTGGTACTCGCCGTAGGAGACCCTCTGGGACTCGGGCTCCACTGCGCTCCCACAGGCCGAGCATTTCTGGGGCGGAGGGAGGAAGATGGAACGGTGTCAACCAAGTCACGTGGTGACTGTTATTCAAACTTTCCAAAAAGTTTTAGTCATTTCGCCTTTCTCGTTATTGTTATGAGAGGGATTTTACAGTGAAGCCAACCATGTTTAGAACTTTTTAAAATAAGTGGAGCAATTTTCTCATTTTTCACAACCAATAACATGAATTTAAGAAAAGGAATTTCAGGGCATAGCAGTGGAATCCCTCGCTCTTATCGTTTACAATTGCCGCAGTCAGAAACGAAGGCAAGTACAGTGTTGCACAAAAACAGTGGCTTTGCAGGGGATTAGTTTGGCCAAGTCATGTAAACACACGCCGAGTGCTTTGCATTCTTGGTTTCTTCGGTCGCCCGGCATTCGTTTACCACCACGCTCTTATGAGAGCCTCGCATGGAGGCCTGTTGCTCGACCTGCGATGTCCCGTGTCGAGGTTTTTTAAACGCAGTGCAGGCACGAGAGGAGGAAAATGTGCAGTTGTTGTCAACGTTACAGTCACACTTTACAACAGTAACGATAAGTTTTTATATTGTGAACAAAATGAAAGAATATTTACAAAAAATATTTTATTTTACTGCATGGTTTGAAATAATGATGAGCAATCTACTTTATTCTGGTGCAGCCATCACTGGATGGATGGTGGTTTCAATAGTCTGATTGGCTGCAGCCTGAGTTTCTTTTTATTTCAATACTAGGTCATTATGATGACTAGGGAAACTTTACCAGTCATTATAAATTCCGCACATGACTGCAGCATTTTTTTTTAATGGTTCAGAAGAGGACTTGCAGGATTTTGGACCCTTATAAATGCCACTGAAGCTAAGAGCGCATGCACCCCTGGGGGGGGGAACTTAACTCTGGTTTGGATCACAGCTTCCAAACAAACAATTAAAAAACGTTTTAACCGTTTAATCGGGCAAAAAAACGGAAAAAGAAAGAGAGCATCTGTCTCACCACAGCGTAGTTCCTCATGTAGCAGGGTTTGCAGACGGGCTTTTCGTTCTCCATCACGTACGTTTCGCCGGCGAGGATGCAGTCACAGTCGAAGCAGCAGAAGTGCTTCAGGTGCCAGTTCTGGCCCTCGGCCAGGGTGTACTCGTTACTGAAGATCAGCTGTGGATGCATGCGCATTAAAACCAAGGATTAGATACCACGTCCGAACCCACAGAGAAAGTGATGCGTGCGTGTTTGAAATTGTACAATAATAGCATTGCGAATAAAATTTAACAAAAAGCGACCCACAACTTCCAGGACAGTTTTCGGATAATCCACATGATCCCCCCTTACCTCGTCGCACCCCCCGCAGCGCGGCTTCTCGCTGTCCCCATAGTGGCGCCCGCAGTACAGCTTGCCCTTCTTCCAGAAATAGATCATGTCCACCAGCAGTTCCTCACAGGTGCAGCACACGAAGCATGCCGGGTGCCACAGCTTGTCGTAGCCGGCCCGCTCGGCGTAGACGGCCGGCTCGCCCAGACGCATCGGCTGCTGGCAGTGGTGGCATGACTGGGAGGGGAAAAGAGATGGTTGGCATGGCAGCGGATTTGGGATTTTTCCTAAGGGTGAAATAAAATTCTACAGTTTTCTAGTTCATTTTTTCTCCTTGTTGGTTTATAACTCCATCGTCTTCTAATCAAAGGATTTTTTAACTGATCTTTTTGACTATGAAAACTTAAAAAAGTGCCCATTGTAAGTTTTCAGAGCCAAAGGTGCAGATGTGTATTACTAGTGTTTCAGTGTGTGTGTGTGTGTGTGTGAGAGAGAGTAAAACAGCCTCAGCTCGACCGATTCGTGTTTCAAAAAGTCAGTCGCATCCTGTCCCACAAATATGTCTTTCATCCCTTTCAGCAATCACAAAGAATTATTATGCACTTCCAAAAACCTATTCAGTTGGTTTACACAAAGAGAATTATATCCCTCTCTTTGAGTCCACTTCAAAGTCAAGCAGGGCCTATTCTGATCTAAAATTAAAAAAAGGCATTTTATGAGAGAACTTTTGAACTGGTTTTCCTTTAGATCTCCGGCCTCCCTGAATGGAAGAGAATGGCACATTCTGGGCCTGAAAAATGGACGGAATTTTCCCTTTTATAACACAGGCGGCACAGCCGCCGTAACCCAACCCTGGTGTTTTCGAGCTGAGATGACCGCCAGTGCAGCTACAGTGCGAGGGCGGAGACGAGTAAACGCAAGGTTGTTCAGTCGACCCCGCCAGGAGGGAAGGGCGTGTCCTCGACGTTCTGTGAAGTTGTGCTTGCCAGGAGGGGTAAAGAGGGAGGATGAAGGTAAAGAGGCCGAGGAAAAGAAAAGAAGAGCGGCGGAGGAAGATGGAAAAGACAAGGAGGAGAGAGACAACGGCGAAATGGAGAAAACAAAATACAGGAGAGGGCAGCAGGAAAACAGGGATAAATAAAATCATCAAGAGCCTGGGCAGCAAGAATTAACCGACTGCACATGGTGATGAGAAGATGAAAAACAAAAGAACCAAAACAACCCTTGACTCATGACCCCGAGTGAACCATGCATGAATCACCGTCAGTCATCCTGAAGGTCAAGTCAGAGTCGGTCTAATGGCTCCATCTAGTGTCCTGTCTACTCAACTTAACAACTTACAGTGGATTTATGTTGTGATGATATAATCGTACGGTTGTATCATTTAACAACTTTATGCTTCCCAATTAATGATTCTGAATAAGCAGTTATCAAAAGTAACAGAATATAAAATGTACATTTTTGCTATATTTAAAAAAACAGATTTGAAGACTTCTGTCTGATATAATTCATAACAGTTAATTACTTTAAAAACATACTGATATCAGAAAATATTGATTTTTTTAATACTGCGTCAATAAATTCATAAATTTATCCTGCTCTGGATGCCATTGTGGTACAGATGCTCAGGAAGGTGACAGGGGGCTGATGGGAAAAAAATTGATAAAGAAACGATAGATAAGTATAAACATCTTACAAAGTTCTGCTGCGGTCGTCCGGCTTGCTGAGCTCCGGGGACGCCCATGGCTCCTGCGGTGGCAGCCGTGCCCATGGCTCCTCCGGGTGGCCCGAAACCGGCGGATGATCCAGTCTCGGGTCCTGAAAGTGGTCCGGCATTGCCAGCTCCAGCTCCAGCTCCAGCTCCAAAGCCAGGAGACACTCCAGGGCCACCCATACGCCCAGCACCAGCACCTGCGGCCCCTGGCCCAGACCCAGATCCGGCACCAGCGACCCCGGCTACCTGTCTAAACCCAGTGCCTCCGCCACCAGGCGAAGAGCCGACGCCGGCTCCGGGCGCACCGACGCCAGGGCCCAACCCTGCACCAACAGCAGCGCCTGGCCCTCCCGCCTGAGCCAGAGCCATCTCTTCGGGGAGCATAACGTCTCCGACCCCCAGGGCCTCGTCCTTGTACTTGCGGACGTACTGCTCCATTTGCTTGACCTCGGCGGGGCTCAGCTCGTGGCACTTGGATGGGTCCTGGTCGTGCTCGGGCAGCTGGCGGGCCATCTGCTGCCGTCGGTAAGCGGCGCCTTCCGTGCCGGCCACTGGTCGTTTCTCCGGCGGGAGCAGCTCGATGTAACGCACTGCCTGGGAGCCAGGGGAGGGAAAAATTAATGAAAATCCTCTGGCTCGAGTGGGATAAAGAAAGACGTGTGAAGGAGAGAGATGAGAGCAGCGCAGAGAGAAGTGTTAGGGACCAATAAGAAAGAAACAAAGGGGAGACTGTCCTGTCTCGTGGTGACAAGATTTGCCAAAACATGGGTCCTACAGATAGAGAACTAGACTAAACAAAGACAGATACAGGACTTGAGAAAGTGTGTGAGATGGTGAGAGCTGCTGCCGTTAAAAATTACATCACATTTTTTAATCAGTGGAAAAAAAAAAAAAAAACTACTTTCTGCTGAGTGATCCAAACAACTCTGTAACTCAACTGAATTATATACAAGGACTAAAATGAATATTATGGGGACCTCTTGTGGCCAGAGGCTTTCATGAAAAACCTTCAAGTTCCTCAATATTGTTCTAAAACTATAGACCTTGAAAATGTCATTTTAAAAAGCGGTTGTTTCACTGGCAATTAAAATGCTCATAAAAGCATCTTCACCTGTGATTTCCACAAGTGAGCCCAGAGCCCAGAGCCCAGAGCCCCGAGCCCAGAGCTGTTACCTTATTTACGTGTTTTTTGGGACAAAGTGAAGGCACAAGCTACCAGGGGATAACAGCACTGGCATAAGCCAATAATTTATATGATTAAAACAGCATCCACCCAAAAATCTCTGGCTGTAGATTCAACCTATACTTGATGTGTTTGTCTGATCATAGAACCTTTGTTGTTATCTCATATACAGTAAATAACAATCCATACTGTCTCATCCTTATGGTTGAACTACAGCTGCAGAGAATGATGATTTTTAATAATCAAAAGCAGCAAATCGCCATATTTGAGAAGCTTTAAAAAAAAGTGTCTCTTTTTCTTTTTGGTCTGATAAATGACTTAAACGATTAATCGATTGTAAGAAATCAATATCAATTTTATCAGTTGGTTAAAATCGTATTTGCCATAGTTTTCTAAAAAAACTCTTACCAGATACTTATTGGCTACAGGTGGTGCCCACTCGTAGGTGACAGTCTTCATCGGCACATCTTTTGGAACCGGCACCACGCTGGCTGGTGTGGCGCTGACGGCGACCGGCACCTTGCCAGCCCCAACCGGTGCGACGCCCGCTTGGGCCGGCTGAGCTCGAGCCTGGGCCTGGGCCCCGCCAGGCGCCGAACCTGCAGATGCTCCAGTAGGATGCACAGAACCGACGGCCGCGGCGGAAAAGGGGGGCACGACGGTTGCTGAGGCGCTCGGTGGTACAACATGAGCGGTGGCAGGGGCGGGCAGTGTGATGGTCATCGTGCTGCCCTGGTAGCTGGGGATGCCGTCGGTCTTCAGCTTGGCGATGAGGCCGGTGTACTTGGTGTCCTCAAACAACTTGCCCACCTTCTTGTTCTCCTCCGAGTCCATGGACACGTCGTGCTCCGTGAGGCCGCATTTACAGTTTCGGCAGATTTTTCTGCAGAAGACGAGGACATGGAAACATTCAGGGCCTGGACTTCTGTAAAATTAACTGTGGTCTGAGAGAATGAAACTGTTTTGGTCTGACTGAACATCTGTTTTATACCTTACATATATATTTCATGTAATGTATAAATGCTAAAATATTAATTTACATTATATCTAAATGCTTGATTTATGTTGCTTTGGAAATCCTGAACAAATCTCTTATTACTTCTACTCTTAAGTGCAATGTAATTATTTTTAAACTAACTTGCTTATTTTATTGGACTTGTTCTTATTACAACCTGCTGCAGCTCTGCCATGATAGTTTATCACAACAACAGGCTCAGCATCAAATCCAAATAGCTGCTCTTTCTGTTCGCCTCAACATGATTTGCTTCAAATTTGTCGGGGGGGGGGACCTGTGACAGAATTTACGACTTTCCTGCGAGCCTCAGCACGACCGGGCCCACCGATGACGGGGAATCGTGCTCTCATGTGTGTGAAGCTATGTAAGCCCTGTTTCATTTGGGAGTGAGAAAAACCGGCGATAGTGATGTCATTCATGTTCCAGTAAACTGAAAATCACTACGGAACGGTGCACAACTGTCTCTCTTGGCAGAAGTGCAGGAAAAACGCCCACCTATGACCTATGAATTCTCACACTAAAATCCTTCCCTTTCATTCTGGGGACATTGATAGTAAGATATTTTAAAAAAGGAAGATGCAGCAGAGTTTTCATTCTTCCATTTTCTGAGTTGAGGACGGCCTTAAACCCTTAACATTTTACAGCAAGCGAATGAGGCCTATATGTGTAAAGTCAAATCCAGATTCCAACATGGCGTTTTGAGTAAGTCCACTGTCTGTTTGCAACAGTACAATCCTGTAGGGCTAGATAACAGACATCTGAAAAGCCTTCCTCCCACCACAGACCCGTGGTGGGCCTTTGTGCCAGCGCTGCGGTGGGCATTGGGGGAAACCGGAGAACCAGCCGAGTGCAGATGACTGTCCGGACAGAACAATCCTTACATGAGTCACAGGTCCAGATAAATGTTGCATGTCGTGGCAGGCGGGGTAAATAAGAAAGGGAACCCTGGGTAATCAGGAGGGAATGGACACTTTAAACAAGAAAAACCAGTGTCTGCACTGGCATCTATGCAGGAGCCTGGATGAATGGTCGCCCTCAACCTCCAATTATAGTCATTGTGTTGAATTAGGACCAGAAACCTCCCTGAAGGCTCCAGCCCCCCCCACCCCCAACCCTCCAAACACACTCTCAGCACTGTTCAGACCAGAAGTCATCTGCCGTAGACCCGCACTGCTCCAACAAGTCCGCCACTGCCACGTTTGCCGCCACGTTCACCGACGTGGAAACTCTGCTCGGACGCTGGCAGGAGGCGCAGCTGTGCTCGGGAACAGCATGACCCCATTAGGGCCGACGATTCCTGCTGCTATCAGAGCATTTTTGGTAGATGCAGGTAGGGAAGCAATGTTATTGACCAGTTGGGGCCCGTGAATGGAGGTTTTTACCTTTTATTATTCTGGGAACAATGTGTCGAATTTCCTGTCATAAATTTCCTGTCTGCACACAGGAATTCAAGGTTTTGAACCTGGACATCCACTGTCAGATTTATTTTTTACTATTATATATCATTTATTGTTTCCGTTCTGCGATCATGCTATGTAGGGAGAAACCATACAAACCTCCAGAAATGCAGCTCGAAGCCCTCGCACTTGTCCTTGCACTTCAAGCAGGCCGCTCCGGCGCCGAACTCGTGGCCAAGGGTCATCTGTAAACAGAGCGCACGGCGGTTAGGAGGGATACCGTGCTTTTATTTTGACGGCCTAACTGCTGAGGGGAAGTGCCGAGTTTCTTTAGGGCAGGACATATCACGTAGCTAGGGGAAAAACATAAAATGTAAATCGTGATACCGAACACTGCAAACTAAACTCCAGATTTCCAGAGTTAGTTTCTCTTGGAGGATTTTCTGCGATGCTCAATATAGGAAACAATTATCCTCACCGCATCCCTGGAAGTAAATGCGGTAATAGAAGAAAAAGTGACGACATCTGGAAGTGTCTAGACCGGCAGACAGAAAAGTCAGAAGGCCGAGGCAGGAAGGGGAATAATTAATGGCCCCTATGGGACTGTAAGAAATATTTATTTCCCTGTTACCTGCTCCTGTCCAAGAAAACAGTGGAGAAAAAAAAAACAAAAACAAACAAAAAAAGCCTATAGGATGGGGACATTCCAGCAGGTCACATTTTCTCTTTGATTTTTGGCACTATTCAGGATAAATAAACAAACTGAATATGATTGTTGACAATAAGACGCAGGTCTGGTTTGGGAGGAAACTGCAACTCAAGTCAAAACAAGCTTAAGCTTTTGTTTGATCCAGGTCAAGTCTTTCCCTTCTCCTCTTCTTCGCCTTCTGAACTATTTCACCAACACCTCTGTTCCCCAGAACTTTTCCAGCTGCCTCAGTCGAAGGCCATAAAGAGCATTTCAGCCCCTCTCCAGCTCGGCTTTTTATTTTGGCCGGGGACCCCGCCGCTCTTAGCCTCTCTTGCTTGCGCCCTCCTCCCCGATCTCCGGTGTCAAAACAATGCTCATGTGCGCCGTCGGCCGATACCGCTGCTTATGACCATATATGGTCAGCTATTTAAATGATGCTAAAAGCCTGGAGAGCCCCCCCCAAATGGTCGAGAAACATTTTTTGACCTGAAAAGAAACTCACTGCTGAGGAATGCAAAAGAAAAATGTTTTTTTCACAAACAGTAAATTGATGTCCTACCCTGACTTTGAAGCTTATGTTACCAGCATTCTCCACCTTGCACTTATATCACGAACTACCCAGTTACTTAGCCTTTTTCCTTAAAATAAAAAAAGGACGTTTTCCTTTCCCTTAAAATCATCTAATTAAATGCATTAAGTGAAACACCTGCCCTCATATAGATTTACAGTATAAATAAACCTTTCTTGCCTCATTGTAAGTTAATAATAGCAGGTGCACGGTGAAAGCTGTTATATAGCTTCTTCAATTTATTTTTTGAGTATAAAGACAATGAGCTGTTGAAACATAAAAAGTTATTAAAACTAGAACATTTTTTCTTGCTTTTCTTCTAAATTTTCAACTAGAAATCCACAATTTCTTTCTCTATTATCTCAGGTCATGGTTCAGTTGAAGTGAGTGAGTTGATGCCAATGCGATACCAAAGATTCGGGTTTGACTGTAACTAAAAAAGGAGCCAAACTTAACACGTTAAACGTTGCCTAAAAAACACTTTTTCTGAGTAAGGTACATTTTTGAAATTACCTTAAAAAATATTAATTTAAATCAGGATACATCTAATTAATTTTCAGTCCTTAATGCTCTCTGCAATGAACCCATTTCCACTGGTAGAAGGAAAAGGTTTAATCCACACCCATATTTCTTTGGACAGACATTTAGTTGCATCTGTTTTCAGGCTGATGTGAAGTAGATAATTTAGAGTTCGAGATCTGAGGATTTTAGAGAATTCTCTTGATTCGTTTCAATTCTGTCTGGATGTGAACAGTGTTAGAGCAACTTTTTGGAATTGAGACAAATCAGTGTGAATTTTTACGTCGGGCACGGCAAGGACGGCTGACTAGGTTTGGCCCGAGGTCACTCATAGTCTCTCCACGCATTCACGCCGTTTGCATCTGCCACACGATGACTAAAGCCTGCTGGGTAATTTGTCCCTGTGACAACACCCCACGAAGGCCGGCCATGCAGACACAGAGTTTATAGTTCAGGCCGGATGAGTCATACACTTGAGTCACTGTGGTGCAGCAGGGCTGAGGCAGATGTAGACGAAGGAGCTCTGCAGCCATTTTAATTTTTTTTTCTTTCTTACTGGACCTCGAGTCTCAGGCCACGCCATCTTGTTTCTGCAACATCAATACGAAGCAAAAAGACACGTTTCAAACCCTGAAAAGTAAATGCAATTATTGTATAAGTTTTCGTACATCTACAGTTTGTCTAGAGTATTTTCTTTATAATGTGATGACAGTTGATACCAGAGCAAAACTATTTATTATGTCATGGGGGCAGAGTAGAGTTTCATCAAGGCGGCCTCAAACTTTTTTTTCCTCTCCTATTTTTAAAGAGGCATTTTCCTGCTTCACTCTGCAGCATCTGTTCAAATGTTGTTTCATTTCCACTGTACTTCATATCCTGTAGTAAAAGCAACACGTACTCCTCCGATCAACATTTCCCTCTTCTGAGGAAGTGGGGGGTGGGCAAAGATATAAAAAAGAAAAACATCCACCTGATCAGGCACAACATTAAACGAGGTTCTCAGTTTTATGTATCTATATAATAGCTTCAAAATTATCATTTCAATCCAGCCTCGTTGCTGCTTTTTTGGAGAAACGTCGGTATTTTCGACATTTGATTCGTCTAATTCATCGGTATCTTGACTGCTTTCCAGTCTTTTGTGCATAAATCTCCCATGTAGCTGAGCAAACAGAGAGATGTAGGAAAGATCAGGTCACCCCCCCCACACACACACACACACACACACACACACACACACACACACACCGATAATCTTGCTTCTTATGGCAGCTTCAATAACCGCAAGGGTGTTTAGAGGGAGGAAACCGACTCCGTGTGGGGCGAGAGCCTCAGAGAAAGAGCCAGAAACGACTTAAATCTCAAAGAGCTGCAGTGACTTCGACGACCCCCCCCTCCCCCAGCCGGCTCACAGTCACTGCTTATTACCCCCGACGTCTCCCCGGATGATCAAATGAGCTCAATTGGGCGCGATATTGCCTAAACACATAGGTTGCTCGTCCTGAAAAGGGGGCAGTTACACTTTGACACCAATTACGGCAGCCTCTCGCCGACCGAGGCCTCCGGCAGATGGACTTATCCCCCTCCGGGGAGGGGGGAGCTGTATGTCTGGGTCACCCGGCCGCTCAGACCCACTTTCCAGCAGCAGCTTGCTGCACATGTAAATCACTTTCCCCAGCCTTTGAAACGGAGCTTACTTGGTTGTCATGCCACCGACAGGCCCCACTGACCAGCGACCGGGGAAAAAAATGGGAGGATGCCACATGATAAAAGTTGGCTCCGGTTTAAAGGCTGGTGAATTCCTTTGCGTTGGCAGACAACTGACTTTCTGTCGGAGATCCCACTCCGGTCAAAAAGTCTAACAACCGATAAAAAAAAGAAAAGAAAAGAAAAAAGAACCAAATGAGACCTTGTAAAAATAAATGGTGGCTGGTGAATCCTGGGAATAATCACAGGTTGTTGATAGAAAACTGCGCATTAGCCCCATGCCAGTACACGCATACCTCGCCTAATTGTAACTGACAGTCTTTTCCCCGCGTGTGAAGCAGGAGGGTTTTCATGCTGGTTATTGCTTGAAAAGCGCTGATGTGTGGTGCACGCCGGTTGCCAGCGTAGGAAAATCTGTATTTTTTGACTCGTACGGCTGACTGAAACCAAAGTTGTAGCCTGCTGAGCGATTGACGCCGCAGCCTCACCACTACAACAAGTCACATCACTCTGACACGTTTTTCGTTTTTTAAACCCGGAAGCGATCGGGCTCTTTTGCGGGCCCATGCAAGAATCTCGAGGCTAAACAAAAAACCCGAGACGATACGGATGAGGTTCTGTTACCGGCAACGGTTGCCAACAATCACCTGAAGGGGAAAACGGCACCACAGAAGAACCGCCGAGGCCTCCAAGGGAAAACACTTTTACACTTTTAAAATACCAATTTGAAGTTTAACCACGACTGTCCGGGTCACAAGGAGGCAGAGCGGAAGGAATCCATTTAGATCTGAGTAATCCAATGAAATGCAACATGTGCCCTGCAAAGATCTAAAATTGAAAAAAATAACACATCTAAAATGAAAGAAAAAACATTCTGTCTATTGTGAATGTTATCCTTGTTTGAGACACTAAAACAAAAACAACCCACACTTTCCAAGAACCATCTCAACATTTTAGGTCACATAGCAGACTAGATAACTTCACCTCGTCCCTTGTACGGCCCAACTCCATTAATAACTTCCCTAATTTTGTGTCCTCTTGCTTGAAGGCAAAAGTACATATATGGTAATGTACGATTTTAATATCTTAGATGCACCACTGAGGGTTGCTTTACAGTTCGGCTGATGTCTAATTCAACCAGCAGCATTTACTCTGGAGTTAATTAACTCAAGATACAAAATCTGGTTTACATTTCACCTCTACGATGACTTTCGCCCTCAGAAACAGCTATAGGTACAAAGCAATGCCCACTAAACCTAAAACATCAATACTGTAAATTAGAGCTGTCTCGTACACAATATCCACGCCGAATTTTGCAAAGGCCTTTATAGTTTTACTAAACAGTCGCCGATATATTTTTGGAACCTGTGAGTTTTGTTGACGCGCACGGTGACTCTATTTTGTCCAAATTTCCAACGCAGTTTGGCGTTGAGTTCTTTAAGGGGGGAGTCACCTTGATCAGAAAGTTGCGTTCACGGGCGGTTTTATCAGAACAAACAGACCAGCGCTGCCGATCATCCTTCGACCGGCTCCTGCCGCTGCGTCAGCGCCGTGGTCGACACCTTTGGTTTCTCATTTTATCAGTGAAAAACGCAAAAACCGCGACCCCGACACACTTTTAGAGACAAAGGCCGGAAAACGGCCACGACGGTCTGAGCCGCGACACCGCGACCTCTCCCGCCACCTGCCCCGCGCTCGGCGCACCTTTCCGGGGCGTTCCCGGTGTCGGCGTCGGTGTCGGTGATCCGGAGAACACTGGGCGCGGACGCTTACCTTCTTCACTTCCTTCTCTATCTCCATTTTTTCTTTTTGACGTCCGTCGGCGCCAACTTTTCTCGGTCTGCGCGGAGCGAGCGGCGGAGTTTTCTCCTCCCCCGAAAACAAAGCGGCCGCCGGAGGAAGAAGAAGCGAGAGAAGACGAGAGAGACTCGGGAGGCGACGCGGCGTCGGGCTCCGCTTTCTCCACCCGGAGGTCCCGCTCCGCCACGGCAAGTTGGACGGAGCCGACGGGAACGGCGTCCGGGCGGAGCTTAAAAACAAAAGCCTCGACTTCAACTGGCGTTAGCTCGAAGAAAATAAAGTGGGAAAAAAGAGAGAAATAAGGTCAAATGAATGACAGACATAAACATTAAGAAATGCCTTGACTTGTGAAAATGTAAAAAGCTAGATAAGCTTTTGATTAAAGTGAATGGGAAAATGACAAATGAATTTAAATGAAAACACCGGTACAAGAAAAGGCCGAATTTACCTAAATTAACCGAATATTGTTGCTTTGAAGGTGCTAAATGTCACCGGTCATATTAACAGCGTGATGAAATGCTCACAAATGTCTATTTTAAAATGTTAATAAATAAATAAATAAATATATATATAAGAAATGAACCAGAGTTTTAAACATACAGAATGTGTGGACTTTTAAGATGTGAATCGACTCATTCGTTTCCACAGCTGTGACAGAAAAGTTACTGAGTCACTACAGGCAGTTTCTTCAGGGCGACTTTCATGGTTACAGGTTGCAAAGGTTTGAGCTACTGACAAGTAGACCTTTAAAGAAAAAGATGGCCTTGTCCTTGTTATACCTAAAGAGGCCAATTCAAATTAGCTTGAAGGCATGATGAAATTTATTTCTGCCCTGAGGTGATAAATGCTCTCTCTCTGCAGAACGGCCAGAGGGCAAGAGGTCAGCGCGACGGATGTTAAGCAAACTTAAGTTACAAAAGAAAAGTTTTAATGACACAAAATTGTCTAGAAAACAATAACCAACTGTAAATATAATTCCCAACACCACAAGACAACTTTAAAGTATAGTTAACATCAGCTCATGTAACCATCATAACCAGCAGAGACAACGGTTGCCGTTTTTTTGTGCCTTTTATTTTGAAGCCAGGGTTTCCTCGTTTCCGGACGTCGCTCACTTGCCTCCTCCAGCTTGACGGGGCCCCCACCCTGGAGGTCCCGTTTCCTCCTCATTCATCTTCTATCGGGGGCCACTGCGGCGTTGAAGGACCTGCAGCTCGACCAATAGGAGCAGAGGAAGCGGGGCGCTCGGGCGGGGGGCGACCAATCAGAGCGCAGCGGGGGCGTGTTCCTGTCCAGATTCAACCTGCTCCAGTCCTGGTTCATTCATTCCAGAGACACTTTTATTTTTATTATTCATCATCTCTATCATTATCCTTTATCGTTTACAACATTTTTTTTCAAATAATAAAATAAATCTTGTTAAAAAAAATTGAAGTTTTAGGATAATTAAAATAAAAATAAAAAATAAATAATTGAATCAATCTCAGGACTGAAACGTGGACAGAAACAACACGAAACGCCAGCAGCGTTGCCTGCAGGGCAGGAAGCAGGCAAAAACGGAGCGTGTGTGTGTGTGTGTGTGTGTGTGTGTGTGTGTTATGGTGTGAGACCCTCTGTCCTGTCCTGCCTCTGAAAACCCTCCCCAAACCAGAACCTGGCCGTGCCGCCCCTCGTCGGTCCCGTGTCGTCGGTCGGTGGGTCATGGTCTTTCTGTTTTCGGTTTTTGGTCCCACTGTCAATGGCTGATCTCCTCTCTCTATGACTCTCTGCTGGTCGACAACCCCCCCCCGCCAACCCTTCAGTGTCTGTAAACCCCTGTTCCCACCGGACACAAGTTTCCCCACCATCTCCTCCATGCTGTGCATTTCTCTCTGTCATCTCTTCTCATGTCCCATGTCACCCTCCTCACAGAGACCGTGAACCCTGTTGAACCCGGTGTTGTGTTGAAAATGGATGAGTCAAAGAAAAAGAAGTGAAATAAAAACGACTGTGAAATAAAAACGAAACCTAAAAAAAAATAAAAAAAAACCAGAGAGTTTAAATAGCAAAGTTCAGGTGCTGTTACCAAAAAAAAAAACTTGTTGAAAAAACTGTTGAAAAAAAAAAAAAATTTTCTTTTTTTCTTTCATTCAGTAGTTCAGTAGTGAGAGTCAGACAGTAACAGACCAGTAGCACTTCTGTCCTTTCCTTTCCTTTCACAGGGAAGTGCTTCGCTGTTTGTGGAAAAAAAAAAAAAAAAAAAAAAAACAAAAAAAAAAAAACTAGAGAGACCCGAGGGAGACCTTTCTCATCGATTCTCATTTAGCCCCGCAATCCTCAGCCGCGCCACAAAAACGCACCGGTCACCTCCGACAAAGGACAGTACATTCATTTGGACAGTCATTCATCTTTTTATTCCAGAGACACTTTCATTCACTTACACTTATTATCTATTTTATCATCATCTATCTTCAGACGTTTAATAATATTACAAATAATAATATAAATAAATAAAAATGGAAATAATAAAGAAAGAATGAAATAATAAAAAATAAATAATACTGAAATAAAAACAGGGACAACTCGTGGACGAAAACCAGTCGCACAGTTGCAGCGTCGCCAGCGCGGCTGCCTAGTGAGTGGCGCGAGCAGCGCATGTGGTGTGTGTGTGTGTGTGTGTGTGTCAGCTTGCTGACCCTCCTGTGACCTGACCTGGGGCCTCCTCAAAATAAAAACACCTGACAGGGCCCCCCCGCCGGTCGTCCGTCGTCCGTCCCCCGGTGGTGGGGTCAGTTTTTTCTTTTTTCAGCGTCACTGCTCCACTGCAATGTCTGATCTACTCTCTCTGGTATGAACATCTGCCCGCCATTGCCCCCCTGTCTGTAAACCAGTGTCTGTAAACCCTCGGACACCAGTTTTCCCACACCCTCCCATCTTGCTTCCATTTCTCCATGGATCTTGGTCATGTCCTCACTGTGAAACTGTGTGACCCTGACCTGCTGACCTGACCTTTACCCGGTGAAAAAAAAAAATGAATCAAAAAAAAAAAATGAAAGAATCAGACGTTGCTATATACGAAATATAATAGGAAATAAAAAAAACCCCCCTTATTGGTCCAAACCAGAGAGTTTGGCTGCAAAGTTCAGGCAAAAAAAAAAAAAAAAAAAAAAAACTGTTGAATTTTCTGATTTGTTTTTCTTTTTTGATTTAGATTCATTCAGTAGTCAGACAAACATGGACCAGTAACCGTTTTCACTTCTGTTCCTTTCACTCGCTGCAACAGGGGAAGTGCTTCGCTGTTTGTGGAAAAAAAACGAAAAAAAAAAAAAAAAGGGGAATTTGAAGAAGAAGAGACCGAAGGATTTCTACTCGATTTGATTCTCACATTAGCCCCACAATCCTCAAATCCGCCCGCACAGAAACGCACCGGTCACCTCAGGAGGTCACCTCAGGAGGTCACCTCAGGAGGTCACCTCAGGAGGTCACCTCAGGAGGTCACCTCAGGAGGTCACCTCAGGAGGTCACCGGTTCGATCCCCGGGCCCCTCTGATCCACACTTCCCCCTGATGTACCGTCGGTGTGTGTGTGTTCAGAGAGCACTGAATGAATGTGCGTGTGAACCGGGGAATGTGTTAAAGTGCTTCGAGTGGTCGATGAGACTGGAAAAGCGCCGTACGTGCAGTTTATTTACCGTTTATTCCCCCCATCATTTACAGTAATGGCCACTTTGAACAGGAGGAATGATCACAGCAGGGAAAACCTGTTTCGGGGAACATACATTCATGACTATTGTTTCAAGAGCGACTTGACAAATTGTGACATTATCCTTTAAAGCTTAACCCCGTTATTCCCTTATCTCACGACCGGTATGGCGGAGGCTTAAACAAGAAAGAGAAAAACTGGAAACGTCGATTCTTCTTTTTTCTTCCTTTCTGTCGGGTGTGGACTGTAACACCCCCCCCCCCCGACATCGTTCCTCTCTGACCTCGTCACTTTTAGCGGTTTTGAATGGTTTCCCCTCCCACACATTTCCACTGTGTAGCAACAACAACAACAACAACAACAACAACGACACAATCGCATACCTTCCCACACGGGTCATTATATTCTTTGTACTATTTTTTTGAAAATCATCTCCAATGTGTTAAACCCGTGGACTGTCGCTTTCGAGCCGAGTAGCGACACCTCGTCCGCTCGCTCGGACGGCGGACTGGCCCGCTGGCGACCGGCATGGACCTCAGGCCTCCGCGGGCACCCGGCACCAGCTAAACAGGCAAAAGGCTTTTTTAGTCCTTATTTCTGTCATAACCATATGATGTTTACTCCCTGAGAGGGCAGTGTCTAATCACCCCAGCGTGCATCAGCAGGTACATTTCGGAGCTGACCTCCATCCTGCCGCGTTAGAAAATTAGGAAGTGCACACTTTCTCAAAGCACTTTCTCAAAAACGCCGTCTCACGGGGAGGCGGCTAGAGCGCGGACACATCTGGGGAGACGGGTAGAGAGCGCGGACACATCTGGGGAGGCGGCTGGAGCGCGGGACGCGGTGTGGACCGGGCTGTGCTCCCTGAACCGCCCCAAGTCCCTGCGAATCAGAGGCTCTCCTGCAGGTGCTTTCTTTTTTTCCACACCGGCCTTCGCCTCTGACTCATTTTCCCTTTACTTTTCCTGTAAACGGTCCTTATCAGCTGGGTTGCATAAGGTGAAAAAGAAGAAGAAACAAACAATCGAAAAACCTGGCAGGTTCCTGGGCACGTACATTGGCGATGGGGTCGCGTTCAGTGAGTAACGTCGAGGGGATTTACCTGCACTGTCACGTGAACTGGCTTTGTAATGAATGAACGCTTCGATATGTGTTCGATACGGACACAGAAGAAGGTGCTTTATGAGGAAATAGTCGGGTTTAAGTGTTTAAAATAGCTGCAAAGTTTATCTGATCTCCATTGTTCAATATTCAAACAATCCCCGAGGCTGCACCTGCTGAAATGTGCCTTTTTTAGGGAAGAAAGCAAAACCTGCCTATTGATGTTTTATTATTATTGTTGTTGTTAGCGCAGGCGTCATGTTTTTTGGGCCGGTATCTAATCTTGTGATGATGCTAAAGCACCCAATGCGAATTTTTGCACTCTAACATTGGAGTTGACAGTTAAGGGCCGGCACGACAGGGCAGACAGAATGTGGTTCTCTGTTTTGAGGCTGGTTTATATTTAGCCCTCTGAAGCCGCCTGCTATCTGTTTGCACTGTTGCCTCAACAGGAACAAGGAGGAGGCTGAGACGCGCGGCCAACAGCCGTCGTCTTCTTTGGTTGTACAGAAAAAGGGAGACAACGGCAGAGGCTGGAGAGATTTCATAATAAAAGCAAAGAAGTAAAGTTCAGATCAAAACGAAGAAGAGATCAATAAAACCATGCCATCAAGTGTAAAATGAAGGTGGAGGCTTTCAATTTCTGATGCCACAAACAGGTCAGATTTATTAGTGAGGACGTTGTGTTTGTTTTTTGGTTTGTTTGTTGGTTTTTCTAAGCACATATAACAGTTTGAAGAATGTTTTGTAATAGTTACAGGTGTGGAACCGTTTTTGGTGCTTTAAAGTTAAATGGGTGCTGAACTGCTTAATTGATAATAGTTAATAGATTATTTGAGTTTCTGAACAGGAAATGAATATAAGAATATGGATCATCAGTTTTATTTATCAAACATTCTCTGGGTCCAGCCTCTCAACGGCTGTGTTTTTTGGACAAATCAATCAATTTGTAGTAATCCAACCCTGAAATTGAGAACTTGTGATGGCATTTTCTCAAAATTTACTAGAATTTTATGGACTAAATGAATAATGCAAAAAAAGATAAATAAATGAAAATAAAATAAAATAAAAATGAACTAAAGATAAAAAATAAAAATAAATAAAAACAAAAAAAACAATTAAATTAAATAATCAAAGTAATAAACCAAAATTGAAAGTTATAAACCGACCCTTTGTAGTTCTGTAACAAGTCTTTTTTTATAAATACATACATGAACATTACTGTATATGTAATACAAATGGATTAAAAGACAGACTGGATTATCCACACGGTCCCAGACAGAACTGGTCCAACCCCAGCAGAACCTCAGGGTTCTTTAAAAAAACAGAAAACATCTAACAGGTGGAACTTCTTCTCAGACATCTGCAGAGTACCGTGGGAAAGGAAACAGCCGCTGACACACCTCCGCCACCTTGAGTGAGGTCATAGTTTTGGACACATGACCCGGCGTTCCGCGTCCTTAAAGGCCTGCCCTCCGCCCCACTGGCCTCACACTGCTGCTCATGATGAGGGCCCTGCTCGTATTCGCCGCTCTGTTAGTGGCCGTTCTCGGCAAGGAGACGTTCGAGGGGTAAGTGGGTCCTGCAGGGGGGGCTTCACTGCTGAGTGTGGTCTGAATTTACTACATATTACTATAATGATTCAATATGTGGATTCCATAATAACATTTCTGCTTATTTTCCTGCTTTCTTTTCATTCGAATGCATGCAGTTGTTCTTTTTCCAAAATAAATACAGAAAGTTTTAATATCACTTCCACAATAAATACAGTGGTTTTTATGAATTCAACCAGAATCTTTAACTCTAACGTACAGTTTTCTCTTTTTACTTCATCTTAGGTATCTTTAAGGTTGTTAATCATCTAATTCCAGACTCTCTGACAGCTTAATATTTTCTCTATAAGCTTTCTGCAGCTATTTATTGAAGCTTTATGTTGTTTACACGGCGTGAAATGTAGACAACCATCATTCCATCATATGGAAATTGTATAAATGTTGTTTGCATCAGTTCACACACATGTTCCTTAAGATTTAGGCTAAAAAAATTATCTTTAGACACCTTTGGGATACTAGAATTTAAAGTTTTTTTCGGTCTGAATAAATATTGAATGCGCAGCACTGAATTTCTACTGCATCTAAGGGGTCAGAGCTACACCTGGCAACACTCTTCCTGTAGTTCAAACCCAAAAAAATGTTAAAAAAAAAAACCCTTCATATTTTGTAGCTGCTAATTAATAGCAACACACTGTAATTTTGTAATGGATTTCCGGTAAAATGCCACCAATAAAAAAAAACTGTTTTGATGGTTTACAGAATTTTTTCACATTGTCACTCATACGTGCTACAATTTTTCCTTCTCTGAAGCTCTTCTCCTATCACCACCTTTGTTTTATAAAAGGGTGTGAAAAGAAATTAGGCTTGTCTATAACCTATATACATTTAATGTCAGGCATTTTCATTGGTGGTAAATTTGGCCTAAAATGACGGATCACTGTGCCGTTTGTTGTGGTTAAGCCTGCTGCATATTTATAATAATCTCCACCCTGCATCAGATGTTAGGAAATTTGATTGATGCTAACACAGTTCTATCAGGATAATGACTTATTCTACATGTAAATTTACTTTATTACTGGGCTATAAAGTCCTCCACATGGTACATATTTTTAAGTTACCCCAGGATTCCAAGATGTAAAGATATTTAGAAGATAAAAGCCACTCTAGGAATCACACCCTGGGATGTGCTTTGCACTTCCAACTATAACATCGACCCTTAAAATTCCCATCAACTCTGTTCTTACTATGCAAACGTCAGCCAAAGCAGAATCCGATGGCCTTGAGAAATCTTACTTCAGAGCCCCTGTGTGCCAATTTCCCCCCCTGGTCTGAGAGATGGAGTTGGGTAAAACAAAGAAAAAGTCGTTGCAGCTTGTCTCTCTTTTTTTTTTCTTTCTCCACAGGCATCAGGTGCTTCTCATCATCCCTAAGGATGACATCCAGCTGTCTCTGGTCAGGGACCTGGAGGACATGATCGAGGTTGAGGTCATCTCTCATTCGCTAACACTAAATTTAAAGACAGAATAATGCAAAATTGATAGAAAGACCAAAGCTCCCATCAAGCAAAAGCCTTTTCTCAATCATCTTAAATCAATTTTTTAAATAAAAAACCCTCCTTGTTAGTGAATAAACTGAAGTGCAATTGAACCCGATTTGCTGTGTGACACCCGTGTTTTCCTTCAGCTGGACTTCTGGAGGGGCGCGACTGAGGCGATGTCCCCCGTGCACGTCAGAGTCCCCTTCTACAGCCTGCAGTCAACCAAAGTCTACCTGGAGGCCCAGGAAATCGAGTACTCCATCATGATCGAGGACCTGCAGGTACGAGACCCGAGAAAACAGTCCTGATTCGCTAAATTCGGCCCGAGTTCGGTCCGCCTTTGCTTTCCCCCGATGTCCCACTTATATGTGAACGGTGTCGCTGGCTGTCAGGTGATGCTGGACAAGGAGCAGGAGGAGATGGATTCAACCGCTCGTGTTGCCGGGCCCATGACCACCAACGACTTCGACTACTCCAGGTACCACACTATCAGCGAGGTGAGTGTGTGTCGCCCACTCTGGCATCTCTTATCCAGTAAAAGCAGTTTAATTTTATTGAACTTTTAATTTTTTAACCAGGCTTTTTTTTTTTTTTTTTTTTTTTTTAAATAAGCTATTTTAATTAAGCAATTTCAACTCAATCCTTGGTTCTGTGTTGTTACACCAATCAATCACCAGATCAATTATTTGATTCAGTGTCTCATATAAACAATAAAGTGGTTTTACTCCATGAATTATTTTTTTCAGGCATTTGATTGATTATTTTTGATCTTTTTGATGCTGAAATGCACTAAAATGAACAAGAAATTAAAACATCTTTTTAATTTCCCCAAAACTATACAACTCAGTTGCATCAACCCCCTTGCTGGGAACAAAAACACCAATAAAATATATGGACAATGACCTGCTTAACTGATGCTGACGCATCGAGACTCAGATTGGTCGCCTGTGGTTCAGATCTACAGCTTCCAGGACATGCTGGTGGCCGAGAATCCCAACCTGGTCAGCAAGATCGTGATCGGTCAGAGCTACGAGGGCCGTCCCCTCAACGTGCTCAAGGTAAACAAGACAGGCCGAGTCTACTAGGAGAAGAAGAGTAGATGCAAAAAAGAATCAAAACTTATGACAGTTACTCTTTGGAAAGAATTAATTGACATTAAACCGAACAAATGTAAAACAGTCTTTTGATAGAATGAAGAGATTTCGCTCCAGTGAGGGGGAGAATGAGAAAAAAACCCTTTCCAGATGGACAATGTTCTGTCCCATTTCTCGCATCATATTCAATAAAATAGATTCATCCTCTGGATTCTTTGGTTCGACTGCCCCCTTTTCCTTTCCTCCGTCGTAGTTCAGCACCGGCGGAACCAACCGTCCTGCCATCTGGATCGACACCGGCATCCACTCCAGGGAGTGGGTCACTCAGGCCAGCGGCACCTGGTTCGCCAAGAAGGTGCGTTGATGTTTATTACTGTTTTCTTCTTCCCTGTCTCTGCAGCTTCTGACCGTTCACCTGCCGCACTGCACCCCCCCCTTTTTTTTTCTCCCTGTGTCCATCTTCAGATTGTGACTGACTACGGCAGTGACCCAGCTCTAACCGCCATCCTCAACCAGATGGACATCTTCCTGGAGATCGTGACCAACCCCGACGGCTTCTACTTCACCCACAACACCGTAGGTTTCTGATTTCACCACCGTCTCCCCTGCCACACTTGGTTTTTCCATGACATATCCCTGCACATTAGAAATGTTCAATCCTCTATTAATGGCACTTTTTCAAAATTTCCAGCTCTTATCAGCGAGATTTTTCATGTTACTTTGAGAACTGCAATTTTTTTCTGATGAGGCATGTTCAAATAGATTAAATATATCAAAATAGTAGATCTAAACCAGTCACAGATAAGTCGCATGATGACTTATACGTGACTGACAGTCACATATAAGCGAGGACATAACCTTATGATGGTTACGTCTTCAGCCAGGCAAACGTAAAGAAATCGATGTGGATGAAATACTGAGGTCATAAGCACATGCAAGCAAAGATAAAATATTAAGAAGCATGATCACGATGAAAAAATATATAAATATATAATAAATAATATAAACAAACCCAAATCTGTGATAACTCACTGTGTTTTTTTTTCTAGAACCGTATGTGGCGTAAGACCAGGAAGCCCAACCCTGGCTCTAGGTGTGTCGGAGTCGACCCTAACAGGAACTGGGATGCTGCTTTTGGAGGTAACCCCCCCCCCGCCTTTTTACTGGAACATAACCCCGATAGCAAATGTCATTATGTTTTAAAGCTTATTTTTTGTCACAGGTCCAAGGAAACGATTGTGTTTTAATAATCGCCTGACAAACCCTCATAGTTCTGCTGTTGTTGACACTAGGATGTGTTGTTTTTGTGTAGCATGCATTGCTGTCTGCAGGTGTCTTTCCTAATTCTACCACGGGGTGGCGCCAGACTCTCAAGTCCTTCACAAAGTGGCTTTAAAACAGTAAAATCTCATGAGATCTGTGGGATTTGAGATTTCCTTTTTTTCTTTTATTTTAGGACAGACCTGGACAAAGTTAACACACAGTGACACAGTCAGAGGACACAAAACATATTAATAACAATAAATAACACACGTACTTATTATTGCACTTTGTGCAGACCCTTGTACCCTGACTATCAAAATATTTTAAGTGAGCCGGGGTCAGTAATCTCACTTCAGAAGCCGTTTGTAGACAGTGGCCTTTATTCGCTCACTCTTTCGTCATCATCTGCAGGACCTGGTGCCAGCGGCAACCCCTGCTCAGAGACTTACCATGGACCCCACGCCAACTCTGAGTCCGAGGTCAAGTCCATCGTGGACTTTGTGAAGTCCCATGGAAACTTCAAGGCCTTCATCTCCATCCACTCCTACTCCCAGATGCTCCTGTATCCTTATGGCTACACCAAGACTCCCTGCAAGGACCATGCCGAGCTGGTATAAAAAAGAAAAAGCTCTCAGACTTATCTGACCTCCACTTTTAGAACTGTTTTACCTTTTCAAGATCAGGATCAAGATTAAGATCAGGATCAGGATCAAGATCAAGATTTCCTCTCTGGGCTCTGCTGTTTTTTTCCTTGGCCCAAAAACGATTTTCCTTTGATGGTAGAAATGTACAAATATTTGAAGCTATGGATGGATTTTCATGTAATGTGGTGATCACCTCTCTCTACAGCATGCTCTGGCTGAGAAGGCCATCACTAACCTGGCCTCCCTGTACGGCACTAGGTACATATACGGCAGCATCATCGACACCATCTGTAAGTTTCAGTGCCACGGCTCACAGTAGTTTTCAGTAGGAATTCCGATTTTCTATTCTTTTTATTCTTATTTTCAGCACTATTTACAGAAGTGGTGAGATTAAACTTTGTTTAACTGGGCAACAGGAGTTTAAGTCTTTTTTTGTATATATTAAGGAAACTGTGACATGGGAAGATTTTTTTTTTTTTGCTATTTTGTTTCATCTGCTGAGTCTAAAGTAAATGCTGAGATCTTGATATGATAAAATTCATTACAGCTCCCACCTGAAAAACCTGCATTTTACACTTTAGGAAATAATCCTGTGAGTGATATCTGTTTTTTAACCCGTAGACCAAGCCAGCGGCAGCACCATCGACTGGACCTACAACCAGGGCATCAAGTACTCCTACACCTTCGAGCTGAGGGACAGGGGTCGGTACGGCTTCCTCCTGCCGGCCAATCAGATCATCCCCACCGCCAAGGAGACCTGGGTCGCCCTGATGACCATCATGGACCACACCTTCAAGAACCCATACTAATATATAAATAAAAAGGCATCTTCATGACTAATATCCCCTTTGTCATTGCCGTCATGTTCCATGATTATTTAGATATTATGAAAAGCACTTATTAATAAATGATCAAACTGGAAATCCTGCAGTTTCTATGTCTTCATGATCTTAAAAGTTTTTTACTTCAGAGCATGGTACACTTTTATTTCTACTTTCCTCATCTGTCTGCATTAATGCCACATCCTTCAAATTTATTTCTAAATCATCAACCATTCTTTACTTGTTTTTTTTTTTTTTAAAGAGATTTCTCAATATATAAATATGGCGTTGGCACAAAGAGTAAAACTTTATCCTGTCTCTTTTGATTCCAGTTAATTTTTCACTTTTGTCATCATGATCCAATACACACACACACACACACACACACACACGTATATATGTATACATACATATATACATATATACACATTTATACACACGTATATACATATATACATATAGACATATAAACACACATATACACATATATACATATAGACATATATACACACATATACACACACACAAACATATATATACATATACACATGTATGCATATATTTCTACCCTTTTGAATTATGTGGAAATATAATCACTTCTAGTTTAACTTTTTTTTTTTTTTCAGATGAGACATATTAAGCAACATTTTGACCATTAAAACCCCTTTTTTCTGTCCATTATTCAAATGTGTAATTGTTAGCACAACCTCTACAACCACACAGCAGTGATAAATCCTCACTATGGATTATGTTTCTTTCAGAGGAAGTAGAGTAAAAAGAAAAAAACCCTGAGTGAAATCGTATCTTACCTCCAGAGAGCATGAACAGATTTTCGAACCCTCGCTCACACATGGTCGTGGCCGCCTGGCTGGCGATTCTCTCGTCCTCATCGTACACGATGATGATCTTACCTGCTGCATTTTTCTACGCAGTGGGCAGGTTTGGGTTAAGTCCAGACTAGACAATAGCTGGTTGTAATTGGATTTCAAAAAGGCCAGACATTGCTTTTGTTGCATGAAAAAAAAATGTCTGAAGAAGGGGACTGGAGGAGGTTTTGTGTAGTTTGTGTTGAAGGATACATATTCCAGCACTTCTTTGGTATAAGGGTCCATTGTTATCTACAGCGTGGCAACGGGGGAAACTGTGCGCTGTGAATGAAAAAATAAAAAAAGGTTATCAAAAAAAAAAAAAAAATTCCATGTGGAATGAATAGCTCGACTACCCAGCTTTGCTGCCTTCGCAACAGGTAGGGGCAGTCGGGGTAGGGCCCGTCAGCCAGCTCGCTGATCGAAACCTCACTCACCGTCCTCCGGCTGTTCCTGTCGAGGTTCAGCTCTCCCACCCCGCTGATGACGCTGCGAGGGGTCAAAGGTTAGTGACTTTTGTTATTCAGTTTTCTTTATTTCCATTCCTTGGTCCTAATTGATAAGAAAAGTTTTAAACAGACCCTTTGTAGTTCTGTAACAAGTCCTTTTTTATAAGTACATGCATGAACATTACTGTATATGTAATACAAATGGTTGAAAAGTCAGACTGGATTATCCACACGGTCCCAGACAGAACTGGTCCAACCCCAGCAGAACCTCAGGGTTCTTTAAAAAATCAGAAAACATCGGTGGAACTTCTGCTCAGACATCTGCAGAGTACCGTGGGAAAGGAAACAGCCGCTGACACACCTCCGCCACCTTGAGTGAGGTTGTGGTTTTGGACACGTGACCAGGCGTTCAGCGTCCTTAAAGGCCTGCCCTCCGCCCCACTGGCCTCACACTGCTGCTCATGATGAGGGCCCTGCTCGTATTCGCCACTCTGTTAGTGGCCGTTCTCGGCAAGGAGACGTTTGAGGGGTAAGTGGGTCCTGCAGGGGGGGGCTCTCACTGCTGAGTGTGGTCTGAATTTACTACATATTACTATAATGATTCAATATGTGGATTCCATAATAACATTTCTGCTTATTTTCCTGCTTTCTTTTCATTCGAATGCATGCAGTTGTTCTTTTTCCAACATAAATACAGAAAGTTTTAATATCACTTCCACAATAAATACAGTGGTTTTTATGAATTCAACCAGAGTCTTTAACTCTAACGTACAGTTTTCTCTTTTTACTTCATCTTAGGTATCTTTAAGGTTGTTAATCATCTAATTCCAGACTCTCTGACAGCTTAATATTTCCTGTATAAGCTTTCTGCAGCTATTTATTGAAGCTTTATGTTGTTTACATGGCGTGAAATATAGACAACCATCATTCCATCATATGGAAATTGTATAAATGTTGTTCGCATCAGTTTACACACATGTTCCTTAAGATTTAGGCTAAAAAAATTATCTTTAGACACCTTTGGGTTACTAGAATTTAAAGTTTTTCCGGTCTGAATAAACATTGATCCCAGGATTCCAAGATCTAAAGATATTTAGAAGATAAAAGCCACTCTAGGAATCAAACCCTGGGACGTGCTTTGCACTTCCAACTATAACATCGACCCTTAAAATCCCCATCAACTCTGTTCTTACTATGCGAACTTCAGCCAAAGAAGAACCCGATGGCCTTGAGAAATCTTACTTCAGAGCCCCTGTGTGCCAATTTCCCCCCCTGGTCTGAGAGATGGAGTTGGGTAAAACAAAGAAAAAGTCGTTGCAGCTTGTCTCTCTTTTTTTTTTTTTTTTTTTTCTTTCTCCACAGGCATCAGGTGCTTCTCATCATCCCTAAGGATGACGTCCAGCTGTCTCTGGTCAGGGACCTGGAGGACATGATCGAGGTTGAGGTCATCTCTCATTCGCTAACACTAAATTTAAAGACAGAATTCAATAAAAATGCAAAATAGATAGAAAGACCAAAGCTCCCATCAAGCAAAAGCCTTTTCTCAATCATCTTAAATCAATTTTTTAAATAAAAAACCCTCCTCGTTAGTGAATAAACTGAAGTGCAATTGAACCCGATTTGCTGTGTGACACCCGTGTTTTCCTTCAGCTGGACTTCTGGAGGGGCGCGACTGAGACGATGTCCCCCGTGCACGTCAGAGTCCCCTTCCACAGCCTGCAGTCAACCAAAGTCTACCTGGAGGCCCAGGAAATCGAGTACTCCATCATGATCGAGGACCTGCAGGTACGAGACCCGAGAAAACAGTCCTGATTCGCTAAATTCAGCCCAAGTCCGGTCCGCCTTTGCTTTCCCCCGATGTCCCACTTATATGTGAACGGTGTCGCTGGCTGTCAGGTGATGCTGGACAAGGAGCAGGAGGAGATGGATTCCACCGCTCGTGTTGCCGGGCCCAGGACCACCAACGACTTCGACTACTCCAGGTACCACACTATCAGCGAGGTGAGTGTGTGTCGCCCACTCTGGCATCTCTTATCCAGTAAAAGCAGTTTAATTTTATTGAACTTTTAATTTTTTAACCAGGCTTTTTTTGTTTTTTTTTTTAAATAAGCTATTTTAATTAAACAATTTCAACTCAATCCTTGGTTCTGTGTTGTTACACCAATCAATCACCAGATCAATTATTTGATACAGTGTCTCATATAAACAATAAAGTGGTTTTACTCCATGAATTATTTTTTTCAGGCATTTGATTGATTATTTTTGATCTTTTTGATGCTGAAATGCACTAAAATGAACAAGAAATTAAAACATCTTTTTAATTTCCCCAAAACTGTACAACTCAGTTGCATCAACCCCCTTGCTGGGAACAAAAACACCAATAAAATATATGGACAATGACCTGCTTAACTGATGCTGACGCATCGAGACTCAGATTGGTCGCCTGTGGTTCAGATCTACAGCTTCCAGGACATGCTGGTGGCCGAGAATCCCAACCTGGTCAGCAAGATCGTGATCGGTCAGAGCTACGAGGGCCGTCCCCTCAACGTGCTCAAGGTAAACAAGACAGGCCGAGTCTACTAGGAGAAGAAGAGTAGATGCAAAAAAGAATCAAAACTTATGACAGTTACTCTTTGGAAAGAATTAATTGACATTAAACCGAACAAATGTAAAACAGTCTTTTGATAGAATGAAGAGATTTCGCTCCAGTGAGGGGGAGAATGAGAAAAAAACCCTTTCCAGATGGACAATGTTCTGTCCCATTTCTCGCATCATATTCAATAAAATAGATTCATCCTCTGGATTCTTTGGTTCGACTGCCCCCTTTTCCTTTCCTCCGTCGTAGTTCAGCACCGGCGGAACCAACCGTCCTGCCATCTGGATCGACACCGGCATCCACTCCAGGGAGTGGGTCACTCAGGCCAGCGGCACCTGGTTCGCCAAGAAGGTGCGTTGATGTTTATTACTGTTTTCTTCTTCCCTGTCTCTGCAGCTTCTGACCGTTCACCTGCCACACTGCACCCCCCCCTTTTTTTTTCTCCCTGTGTCCATCTTCAGATTGTGACTGACTACGGCAGTGACCCAGCTCTAACCGCCATCCTCAACCAGATGGACATCTTCCTGGAGATCGTGACCAACCCCGACGGCTTCTACTTCACCCACAACACCGTAGGTTTCTGATTTCACCACCGTCTCCCCTGCCACACTTGGTTTTTCCATGACATATCCCTGCACATTAGAAATGTTCAATCCTCTATTAATGGCACTTTTTCGTTTTTTCAAAATTTCCAGCTCTTATCAGCGAGATTTTTCATGTTACTTTGAGAACTGCAATTTTTTTCTGATGAGGCATGTTCAAATAGATTAAATATATCAAAATAGTAGATCTAAACCAGTCACAGATAAGTCGCATGATGACTTATACGTGACTGACAGTCACATATAAGTGAGGACATCACCTTATGATGGTGACGTCTTCAGCCAGGCAAACGTAAAGAAATCGATGTGGATGAAATACTGAGGTCATAAGCACATGCAAGCAAAGATAAAATATTAAGAAGCATGATCACGATGAAAAAATATATAAATATATAATAAATAATATTAAAAAAACCAAATCTGTGATAACTCACTGTGTTTTTTTTCTAGAACCGTATGTGGCGTAAGACCAGGAAGCCCAACCCTGGCTCTAGGTGTGTCGGAGTCGACCCTAACAGGAACTGGGATGCTGCTTTTGGAGGTAACCCCCCCCCCGCCTTTTTACTGGAACATAACCCCGATAGCAAATGTCATTATGTTTTAAAGCTTATTTTTTGTCACAGGTCCAAGGAAACGATTGTGTTTTAATAATCGCCTGACAAACCCTCATAGTTCTGCTGTTGTTGACACTAGGATGTGTTGTTTTTGTGTAGCATGCATTGCTGTCTGCAGGTGTCTTTCCTAATTCTACCACGGGGTGGCGCCAGACTCTCAAGTCCTTCACAAAGTGGCTTTAAAACAGTAAAATCTCATGAGATCTGTGGGACTTGAGATTTCCTTTTTTTCTTTTATTTTAGGACAGACCTGGACAAAGTTAACACACAGTGACACAGTCAGAGGACACAAAACATATTAATAACAATAAATAACACACGTACTTATTATTGCACTTTGTGCAGACCCTTGTACCCTGACTATCAAAATATTTTAAGTGAGCCGGGGTCAGTAATCTCACTTCAGAAGCCGTTTGTAGACAGTGGCATTTATTCGCTCACTCTTTCGTCATCATCTGCAGGACCTGGTGCCAGCGGCAACCCCTGCTCAGAGACTTACCATGGACCTCACGCCAACTCTGAGTCTGAGGTCAAGTCCATCGTGGACTTTGTGAAGTCCCATGGAAACTTCAAGGCCTTCATCTCCATCCACTCCTACTCCCAGATGCTCCTGTATCCTTATGGCCACACCAGGACTCCCTGCAAGGACCAAGCCGAGCTGGTATAAAAAAACCAAACAGAAAAAAAAAAAAAACGCTCTCAGACTTATCTGACCTCCGTTTTTAGAACTGTTTTACCTTTTCAAGATCAAGATCAAGATCAGGATCAAGATTAAGATCAAGATTAAGATCTCCTCTCTGAGCTCTGCTGTTTTTTTCCTTGGCCCAAAAACGATTTTCCTGTGGTACTAGAAATGTACAAATATTTGAAACTATGGATGGATTTTCATGTAATGTGGTGATCACCTCTCTCTACAGCATGCTCTGGCTGAGAAGGCCATCACTAACCTGGCCTCCCTGTACGGCACTAGGTACATATACGGCAGTGTCATCGACACCATCTGTAAGTTTCAGTGCCACGGCTCACAGTAGTTTCAGTAGGAATTCCGATTTTCTATTCTTTTTATTCTTATTTTCAGCACTATTTACAGAGGTGGTGAGATTAAACTTTTTTAACCAGGTAATGTAATATTAATTTTTTTTAAATTTGTGTTAAAATATGACCATAGAAATGACATAATACAGCTTAGCAGTGTTAAAGCTCCCCAGCACAAAAATTCAGCCGTTGTGGCGGTAGGAATAGTCAGTACCGAAAGGCCCTTAAGCAAGACACTGTTTCATTAGAAGCTTCAAAATAAACTCAAGAAAAGTACCAAAAGCACTTAAACAAAGTTTTCACCTACAGAGATTCAATTGGATTTGAATTTATGTAAACATCCAAATCACAAAAACAGCTCATCAGAGACAATTCTGTGTGGGTTCATGTTAAAATCAACAGTATTAAGTTTTTTGTATATATTAAGGAAACTGTCACATGGGAAGATTTTTTTTTTGCAATTTTGATTCATCTGCTGAGTCTAAAGTAAATGCTGAGATCTTGATTTGATAAAATTCATACCGTTCCCACCTGTGAGCGATACCTGTTTTTTAACCCGTAGACCAAGCCAGCGGCGGCACCATCGACTGGACCTACAGCCAGGGCATCAAGTACTCCTACACCTTCGAGCTGAGGGACAGGGGTCGGTACGGCTTCCTCCTGCCGGCCAATCAGATCATCCCCACCGCCAAGGAGACCTGGGTCGCCCTGATGACCATCATGGACCACACCTTCAAGAACCCATACTAATATATAAATAAAAAGGCATCTTCATGACTAATATCCCCTTTGTCATCACTGTCACATTCCATGATTTTTTTTTACACA
The DNA here is from genome assembly GCA_016859345.1 of Istiophorus platypterus. Lineage (NCBI taxonomy): Eukaryota > Metazoa > Chordata > Actinopteri > Istiophoriformes > Istiophoridae > Istiophorus > Istiophorus platypterus. The sequence goes on along the minus strand of CM029121.1, from coordinate 25,833,976 downwards.
TATACATATATATATATATATATATATATATATATATACATATATATATATATACATATATATATATATATATATACATATATATATATATATATATATATATATATATATATATATATATATATACATATATACATATATATATATATATACATATACATATATATACATATACATATACATATATATATACATATACATATATATACATATATATACACATATATATATATATATATATACATATACATATATACATATATATATATATATATATATATATATATATATATATATATATATACATACATATATACATATATATATATATATATATATATATATATACATACATACACACACACACACATACATACATACATATACAAACATTCATACATATACGATTCCATACTTTGTGGAAGAAAATAAAATGTTGTAAACTTGACCTCACATTAGTCTAAGTCACTGTGGATATAAGCAGAAGCTACATTCTTAAAAGCATAATTATAGAAACTCTTTCAGTTTCCACCTTGAAAGAGATTTTAATTTTTCTTCATCCCCCCTTTTTTTTAAAAATTCAAATATTCCTATTTCTAACATGGCAGATTTGATCAGCAGGAGGTTAGAGGTAAAAAGTGCTGAATTAGAAGAGTCCTTCTCTTAAAAAGTGGGTTATACAGGTGGTTTTTATTCTCACATTCGTAATTTCACAGCTCCCAAACAGCAGACAGTCGTACACTTTACTCATACGCATTAATTCACCGGCAAAAATCACGTGATGAGCTGTTTAAAGTCGGTTAAAACAGAAGATGAAAACACAATATTAATCACAAAAAAGGAGGTCCTTATTTTCGTTAAACGAACACTTGAGTGTATAGAGGGAACAAGACATTGACATATCAACAGAATGAAAAGGCTAAAAATGAACAACACTGATTTTTCACATGCATCTGTAGAAGCCGAGGTGCCCAGAAATGCCCATTTCCTTTCCCCAGCGACACTGCGATTTTGCGATAAGTGCATGTCTTTCCATGTGAAGCGCTTAGCAAGTCAGTTAGTGTGGTCACACCGTGCTTTAATATGCTCGTCACTCTCTCTGTCACACACACACACACACGCCAAAAAAAAAAGAATTCACGGTAACATTAGCGTGTAAAAGTATAAAGGCTGTTGGCGCGATGTCAGTTAAGGACTCATGATATGACATCATGAGAGTATGAAGCGTTTTACAAAAACACAGCACAACTTTTCCTGTTTTCTACAAAATGGATCAAACTCTGTGGCATTATTTGTAAATACATCACACACCATGCAAGACAGAAGCTTCCAGCATGTACCTCATGTTGTGTCAACATTCAGTTGTTTTGTCTGCAGCAATAAAAGAATAAATCTTTTAGGAATTACATTTATTTGATGGCTGTCACACTGATGGAGCTAAAGAAAAAAAAAAGGCCTAGCTGGAAATAATAAAGTAAAATAGAAAAAAAAATCATAATTTGTTTAGATCCCCAGAGAAATGTCTAATGATTATTTGTACAGATTCACATCCCGGTGAAAAATGGAGAATCGCGTTACGTGAATAGTTAATTTAAGTGCAATAATCAGTTTTCGGGTTCACTGATGAGGCACTGTGCAAACATTCAAATATACACAATTTATTAAATACTTTAAGAAAAAAATAAAACTTCAGTCTGACATAACTGGCCATAAGTGAAGATGAAGAAGGGTATTATACTTTTTGATGATGAGTCTGAAGAGTCTATACATATTTTATTTATTTGTAAATCTCATACTCATTTTTCAGTCTCAAATATGTCCGAATTAGAGTTTCAAATATTCTGTTCTTTGTTGTTGTGTAGTGATAATCACTTTTCTATGGTGTGTATTTTTAGTTTTAAAAATCAGGAAAAGACCAAAACTTGAGAAGAATTCACATCAGGCATCTGTTTAAGGGGAAATTCTTGAGTCAAAGGTGGTGGAAGGCGCCAGAAGCAAATGGGAAATAAAAGTGTGTAAAACCTGCTGTGGTGAAGAAATTGAGCCGTTTCCTGTCGACCTCTGACTCTACAGCAGAACCCTAGAAATTTATTTACCAGATGGGAGCAGGGGTGTGTTTCTTTTCCGGCAATGGAATGGGGGGGTGGAGGTGGGGGGCTGAAATAAATGGAGGTATGTTTGTTGGCGTGCGTCCGCATGATTGACGGCGGGGCGGGGTCATTTCCAGGGTCTGCTGCTTTGGACCCGGGCGGAAGACGAGCCCTCTCGACTCCGGGCGCTGGACGCTTTGGACTGGGAGCTGATGGCTGACATGCGGCTGGACATGCGGCCTGCGAGAAAACACATGCGACAACAATAGCGAGGAATATGAGATGAAATGATGAGACAGGGAAGAAAGATTTCTCAGTTTAGCCTCCTCTAGGTGGAGGTTAGGTTACTGCTCTTTGGTCTTGATTCATTATTTCAATCTGCCTGATGTCAGATTATCGTGGAGCAAAAGTACAGGGTCCCAGTTGGGAGGGAGGGGCCACTCTGCGATCTGTCCAAGCCCCTTTTTCAACATCTGACATGTTTATTTTACAGGCCCTGTATTTTCCTGTCATTTCCTAGAAAGGATGTGATTTGCAACCTCAGTTTCATGGGAAAATTTCTGACATTTGGCACTAATTAATGGGAAAAAAAATGAGGATGTTCAATTGGTACACTTCTAATTGATCACAGCCTATTAATTGCTAATCAATAGTGTAACCCAGACCGTGTGTGCAGAGCATGTCAGCTGAAAATGCAAAAATATGAAATTTGCCTACAGCGAAACAAACAACCTGTCACATGTGGAGAATATAGTTTCTAACAAACCATAAATTAACACCTGCTTGTAAACTCAGCATAACAAACAAAACTCTAATAACAATTTCACAACTCTGAGACTTTTCTGCCTCTAATTATTACCAAATCACATTGTTTTTTTCCAGGGAAACTTTCTTAAGTATGATCATTTTATTAGGAAGTTATGGACACTTAAACAATGCCTTATCATCGCTTTAACTTTCAATCAGAAAATTCTGAGTTTCTGGCGGTGCGGTCTTACTGTTGGAGTTGCTTGGGATGAGCGTCTCCTCCAGTTGCTCCTGGACCTTGGCCAGCTCGTCCGCTGTAAACCGCCACCTCCTCTCGGCTGCCTGCGTCTGCGTCTGCTGCGTCTGCTGCGTCTGCTGCTGCTGCACGGAGCTCTTCTTCTTCCCCTTTGATGATGTTGTGGACGACAGGCACGAGATCGGGATGGAGCCTGTTGTCATCCCCTCCGGAAATTTCTGAGCGATTACTTTGAGACCTGGGAGAGGGAAGCAGGGTTGGGTGATACTGAAACACCAACAGTGATGGCTTCAAATATTTTATGATTTTATTTTAGATCATTTCAACATCATAGATAAATAAGATGCATTTTAATTTGAATTTAATTTAATTTTGAATTATGTGGAAATATAATCACCTCAAGTTTCACTTTTTTTCAGATGAGACATATTAAGATGAGACATATTAAGCAACATTAAAACCCTTTTTTCTGACCATTATTCAAATGTGTAATTGTTAGCTCAACCTCTACAACCACACAGCAGTGATAAATCCTCACTATGGATTATGTTTCTTTCAGAGGAAGTAGAGTAAAAAGAAAAAAACCCTGAGTGAAATCGTATCTTACCTCCAGAGAGCATGAACAGATTTTCGAACCCTCGCTCACACATGGTTGTGGCCGCCTGGCTGGCGATTCTCTCGTCCTCATCGTACACGATGATGATCTTACCTGCTGCATTTTTCTACGCAGTGGGCAGGTTTGGGTTAAGTCCAGACTAGACAATAGCTGGTTGTAATTGGATTTCAAAAAGGCCAGACATTGCTTTTTTGCATGAAAAAAAAATGTCTTAAGAAGGGGACTGGAGGAGGTTTTGTGTAGTTTGTGTTGAAGGATACATATTCGAGTACTTCTTTGGTATAAGGGTTCATTGTTCGTGACAGTGTGGCGACAGGGAAACTGCGCGCTGTAAATGAAAAAAAATTATAAAAAAGGTGATCAAAAGAATAAATATTCTATGCCGCATGAAAAGCTCGACTACCCAGCTTCGCTTTTCTCGCCACCTACCGCCGATGATGTGACAGCGGTCATACTGGTCACGGTCGCGTACGTCCAGCAGCAGGTAGGGGCAGTCGGGGTAGGGCCCGTCAGCCAGCTCGCTGATCGAAACCTCACTCACCGTCCTCCGGCTGTTCCTGTCGAGGTTCAGCTCTCCCACCCCGCTGATGACGCTGCGAGGGGTCAAAGGTTAGTGACTTTTGTTTTTCAGTTTTCTTTATTCCCATTCCTTGCTAGTATGGGTTTTTCTGTGGACGGCTCTTTGTTTCTGCAAAGGATTATATAAATAAAGTTTATGGTAATTTCTGACTGAACCATTTGAACCATTCCTTGAAGTTGTTTTTTGAATATAAAATATTTCAACAGTATAACGCTATGTTATAATTTACTAAGATGAAGTAAAGATCAGAGATTCTTTGCTACATGCAGAAACTGCAGGAGCTACTTTTGGTGCCTCCTGCCGGGTGTATTGCTTGGGGGCAGAGTGTTCAGAGAATTGCTGGGAACTAGTTGCCCATTACTTTTCTGGTGACTGACTTTATTGTTGCAGCTCTAATCCATGTGATCTGGTTTAAAACTTTTGACTTGACCCATTATATAATTTTAAAAGATCCCTGGAGTCAACGACAAACCTGATGGGGATGATGGAGGCAAAAAACCTAAACGTCTGCTGGAACTGTTTTTTTTTTTTTAATGTTTCTGAACATCAGTGATGACTCATTATTCAGTACTGTACATGATTTTGTTCCATAAAGCAGGGAAGGGTCAAAACCAGGGCAGGTTTCAGACCAGTTAATGTGAAAATGGAGCCGACATGATCAACACTGGAGAAGCAAACCACTGTCCCCCTTGTGTGGGTGGGTTTACCCCAGTGCTTTCTCTCCTATTTCTCTCCATCTGCCCTCCTCACTAGGTGAATGTGACATTAAAGTGTCTGCCGTTACAGCGGTCCGGTCCAAGGCCCCCCCGGGGAGGCGTTAGAGGATAGAGTTACACTCCTCCGGTTCCTGTTGAAGCCTCGGAAGTTCAGAGGACGCAGGTGAGAGAGGAGGTGACGCTAATTACAGATTGAGGGAGGTTATTGTGTGGTATACAGGCAGGTGGAAGTGTAGGACAGGCAGATGTCCCAAGGGACAAAACGTGGATGCACAATATGTTGGGTGGAGACACAGATAAGGTGGGTGTAGGATCACTAGTGAACCTGTGATTGCAGATCATGATTGTTGGAGGCCTGATGTGACTAAGGGTGGGTGAGTAGGGGGTGGGGGTTCCAGTATAAAGGCAGCTTAAGTTCTGGGACAGATGCACATTTCCTTGCCTTCACCATTTTATGAGGCATTTTGGATGAAGGTTATCCACAGTAACTAACATAGCATTTGGGGTATCAATAAGGCTTTTTGAGGGTTTCTCGACTGTACAGTACCTCAGCAGTGTCGACCGGGCAGAGTAGCAAACCCCCACATCGCCGGCGTCCTGGCGATCTGAATGAGGTGACCCCTGCGTGGAGCCGTTGGTGCGTTCAGATGGACACTCCAGGTCTGTGTCAGACAGCACTGACAGACCGTCTGCAAAGGAGTGGGAATCAACAGATTGTCACCCACTGTTAGAGATTTGAATCCAATAAGAACAGTACATTACAGTATAATTCAGTGCAAGTAAAGGTAATGACCCAAATTCAATTTCTTTTAAATTGTTAATGAGCCATACGGTTAAGAAGCCAGAGATGTATAAGGCTTCATTTGGTTAATAGTGACTAGGTAATTTTACCTTCTGGGCCGTGTGATTCATCGTCCCTCTCGCTTTCATTCAGGTCCGACACAGAGGCTACCTGAACTATCTAGTGAGAAGAAGGAGTATGGAAATCAACAAGGCCTGTACTAGGAAGGGATGCTGCTAAGAAATTAGAAGTAACAGAGCAAAGAGAATGGTATCCAGGAGTCTGTAAATAAGGGTAAAAAACTAGGCTAAATGCTTTCTTAAATGCTTTGTCACAACTGTCTGTCCAGAACTATTCACAAGTAGTCAGTCAGTTATTAAGCACTGTAAACAGATCAGGTTTTCTTAGTGGGTTCATTCAATCTCCTGGAAAGTTATAGGCCAAAAAAAAACACAGCTGTGGGCTGGACTATCGATTAACGACAACATGACATGTGCAGGAGGTCGCAGAGAAGTAAACATGGATGCTTACCAACTGTGCAAATGTCGTCACCTTTAACCGCTTGAAGATTTCATCCTTACGATACCTGTAATCTGAGAAAAAAGGAATAAAACTAATCTAAGAAAGGTCATAAAGAAGGAGCCTCACAGTCTAGGTGACAGTCTTGAAATATCTAATTTAGAATGACGGCTGTAGCTGTAAGATAATAACTTTGCAACTTGAATAAAAAAAACACTGGTCTAATAATCTAGTTAAAAAAAAAACAAAACCCTGATGATTACTTCAGCTATTGCATGCACCCATATTACACAACTCACCTGGAGCTTGCATGTCCTCTTCTCCTCACCTCCCTTCTAATGCTTCACTCAACCTCAGCTCCACCCTGTCTGTTCCCATTTTACCCTCCAGCCAAAGCTGCAACCAATTCACCCAAACCCAGTGGCTCAGACTCAGTTTTATCAATACTATTGATACTGACATCATCCACAGTGTGATGTCACAAGCTCAGAACTTTCCCTAAGACCCTTGCTGGCACGTGACCAGCATCTCCCCCAACAGTCTAGGTCCAGTCGCACATAATGGAATAATTTAGGACAGCAGTGTAATACTCAGTTAAAGAGAGAAGGAATAATGTCTATTATCCCTGAGAAATCAACAGACAGGTCGACACCAGACAACCACCATCCACAAAGAACCTCTTTAGCTAGGAAATATCAAGGTGGTTAGAACTTCTTTGGTAAAAAAGGCAGAGAGCATCGAGAAACTCAAAAATAGATGGGAAATTTAGGTGCCAAGTTGGCTAATCTATAGCATATACTTCTCATTCTTTCCACACTAAAGATAGACCCTTAGAAGGGGTTATTTTGCTGTGAGTGGATCCTGTGTGAGTGTTACACAATCCGGCTATTTGATCCACCTGTTCACCTTCACACAGAGTGTTTATAAGATGGCAAAGGGACTGAACTGTTATGGGTCCAACAGTCAAGGGCAGTGGTCTAATAACCCTGTGAATAGGAGCCCTATTCTGTTCTTAGTGGCTCAAAACTTCTGACCCAAAACTGCTATATGTGTCATTAGGAAGATATTTAGGCTGGCCCTATCTATGGATCCCACTTCTATTGAACTGGCTGATAGCCAAAAATGTAAACTGTGATTCTCAGACACAGAAGTTAAAGTGTTGGTTTGGGGATGTACTAAAATGGCTGCCGTCTTTATGCACCTGCTTCAGTGATTTGCACATTAAACTATGTAAATTTCTATGAAAGCTGGAAAATGGTGGTTCTCTAAAACCTCTGACTGTTGGGGAAATATAAACATGTTTACAGACATATATTTATTCCTCGCCAGTTCTGGTTCCTCTTCAGACACGTTACCCACTTTTGTTAATCTCCTCCAGTCTTTCCATGTACTTCGTAAGGCTGCATCCTACCAAAAGAAAAATAACAGCAACAATATAAAGAGCTAAACCGTTTCAGGTGGCACTGGATAATACATTATTGTAAATATGGATAGTGCCACTGTACACGGTCAAGGTACCTGTGTCCAGCCGTGTTTTGACATGTTGGTACTTTGCGTTTTTCGGTATTCTTTTTTTCATGTACTAGAGGGAAAAATACAAGTTAGATTTTCGTTATCTGTATAAACAGCGACAAGGGTTTGGATAAAAACAAAGTTTATAATATATAAGTTAGCCCGCCCAGGTCTTTTAGAAATAGTCCGTATCCTAACTTACTAAAGTTAAAATTCTTACAGGTGCACTGTTGATATGGTAACTTAACAGTGATGACAGCTAACTAGCTAGCTAGCTAGGATAGCCGCGTTCGGTTTCGTCGGCCGGCGCTGAGCTGACAGTGCACGATATCCCCGATAATGCAGCATTGGCAGTTAGCAGGTGAATAAAACTAACTAAAGCTGCCATTTAAATAGCTTTACCTCCACGCTGCCGATGCTCCGATTGACCGACATCCTTTCGAACCGAGATACCAAACATCAATATTCAAGTCTAACAATCTCGCCGCTGATTGGCCAATGCGTTCGCAGGGACCAATCGGAGAAGCCCATACTGAGCCCCCCCCCCTCCGGAGCGGTTTCATTTGATATGACTGGCTAGTTGCTAAGCAGCGGGGGACGCTCCACCTTCGTGACGTGCTGCATTCCGGTCACATAGAAATAACCGAAACTATTTCGAGTAATATCAATGCCGATGTTCCCTGTTTGTTGGCTGCGCCTTGGAGTCTGTCACACATCATACCCTTGATCGCTCTAAGGAACCAAACACCATTACTCGATATTTATGTTTGTTTTTCTTTGTTTCTTTTTATTTGAAATGAATTTTGCTGACGTTCACCATATTTGGCAGTGGGTCTTTGCTTTCGAGTCATTATGCAGAGCCTTAACTAAATGAATGTACCACTAAACTTAGATTTTCCACGTAGGATGCTATTAAAATTCAAAACTTGAACACTGTTGCGGCATTTTCAAGTTGAGATTTGAATTTTCTTGCGGGGATCTCGAATTTACTCATTTTGATTGTGTTTCGCGAATGCGGCACCACTCTCTTCGCCACCAGAAGATCGAGCCACAGGTGTCTAGTTAACTAGCCGTGGAACCAGCCCGTGTTTAGGCTGCTTCTGCAAACAACAACAACAACAAAAACAAAACAATAAAAAACAACAGTCAGTTTTCATTTAGAATCATCAAGTGTCAGGTAGGATTATGGAGAGAGTGCCGACCTGAACGCCGCAGTATCTGGGCTCGACAGGTCGGGTCTGCGACAGTTGTTGAGGGCGCACTCTTTGACAGTAATGGAAGGAAGCACAGCTCCCCCCCGGACAACGTCTGCTCTGTAAATCCGCCACATAGGCACAATGGCGTCTGTTATGGTAAGTACGTTTGTTGTGATGCTGTCATTAAGGCTAAGGAGAGAGGTTTGTGCTCTGACAGCGCACACTGGTGCTAATGGGAGCTGAGTCAGCGAGTTTGCTAGCTGCTACTCCGCTAAGAGGATTTGCTGATTTGGGCTGTCAAATAGACCCCGGGTCCACTCTGTCTAGTCGTTACAGTTTATTAGACTCGATTGGTGAGAGCTTTTTAAACGGCGTCCTTCAGTTCTTGAGGTTTTTGCCAAGTGTAATGTCCCTTTAATGCTGCCTGTAAACACCACCATGCTTGGGCTCAGCTCAGGTAGGCAGTGTCCTAAAGGGAGTAACCTCCCAACCCTGCACCGTCGTGTTTCCTCGGCCCATTGAGCAGACTTGAGTCCATACAACTCTTTTATATACATGATGTAACCATAAGGTGAAACGTGTTCATTCACCAATGCTCAAGGCTCTTGAGCACTCCCCTGTCTGAAAAAATAAAATGTGTTGGCTCAGTCTGTGTGTGTGTGTGTTTTTTTTCATCGTTTTATTGTTAAACAAAATTTCATCCAGTAAAACTGCGGAGGACATGCAGAGTTTGACTGACTGACTGGCTGGCTGGCTGGCTGACTGGTTGACTGACTGTGTTGTCGTTGCAGGAGGATCCCAGCCTGGAGCGGCATTTCAAGGGGCATAAAGACGCCGTCACCTGTGCAGACTTCAGTCCAAGTCGTAAACAGCTGGGTAATACCTGCTGCCCCTATCAGTGTTACAAATTTATGGATGTTATTCAGATGTTACTTGGCAGTAGGCAGATAGTTGCCACGCTTCTGGTTCCCAAAAATGATCTAGTGTTGGCTTAACATCACTGTTGAAACATTTGGTTTCTCACTTGCTATCACCTGAAACAGTTAAATAAATTTACAAACATGTACTAAAGTAATCAGCAACATTAGAGTTTGTAGTAAAATAACTATGATATCTTCAGAAATAATCATGAAAGTTTATATGTGAGCTACATGTACAGTATGTGTATACTGTACAATTTGGCTTATGTGTGTACATATACAGCGAAACTGCCACAATGTTAAAACTGGTAACTGGTTTTAATGTACTGGCTGTATGTTGTGCACAGGTTAAGCCCAATTGTAAAGCTCGAGATGATAGTGTCAAGACTATTATGTTGTGCCATCGTCATACTTAATATACTGTACATAGTGGGCTCAAATTTACATTATACAGCTCACCGGCTTTAGAAAACTATTTCTTTTTTCTGTACTTTTATTTCTGTTGAGCAACAGTTAAACAAAAAACCTGCTGTACCAGGTTATAAAGACAGGCTGATGCTCTTGATGAACTCATTGACCTGTGCCGAAGTTCAACCTTCGACTCTCCCATATTTTTGCTTTAATAACCTTTTTATATACAGTACCTATAGGTAAATATCCTACAGGGGAGCTGTACTGATTCTAAAGACAAAAGGTTTATTTTGAAATTCTCGAACAAATATTCTTCGTTCATCTCTCTCTTGTCTTCCCCCTAGCCTCGGGGTCGTTGGATAAGAACCTGATGATCTGGAACCTGGCTCCCAAGGCGAGGGCTTTCCGCTTCATCGGCCACCATGACGTCATCACCGGGGTGCAGTTCTCCCCGTCTGGAGGCCTGGTGGCGACGTCCTCCAAGGACAGGACAGTCCGACTGTGGACACCTTCCATGTAGGCTCCCAGGGTTGCTGTTACTGCTTTAATCAGGGTTTATTTATTGTTCACTTAGTACAGTAAGTGTACAGGAATATAAATTCTAAAACAAGGGGTCTTGTCCCGATATAAAGGAAACTTAGTTACTAAGTAAACTTGCAAGAGGATCGTACATACAGTATAGAGCAGCTGGACATAGGCTAGGTCTTACATTAGCTGTGTCCCGTGTGTGTGTTTGTGTGTGTGTGTGTGTGTGTGTGTGTGTGTGTGTGTGTGTGCGCACGTGTGCGTGTGAAAGGAAAGGCGAGTCGACAGTGTTCAAGGCCCACACTGCCACCGTGCGCAGTGTTGCCTTCTCCAGTGACGGACAGCGACTGGTGACGGCGTCGGACGACAAGTCGGTCAAAGTGTGGAGCGTTCACCGGCAGTGCTTCGTCTATTCCTTGAACCAGCACACGAACTGGGTGCGATGTGCCAGGTACTTACCAGCGTGACTGTCGACACCCGCTATAGCTACAGCATTAGTGTGTGTATGTATTCCTGTGTATAGATTATATACATGGTGAAAATAGCTTTACCCATAAGTTTCTTTGTGAAATTATCCAAAGGATTTCTGAACAAACTGTTTTATTTGAATACGTTTTACTGACATAGATGATTACTGCACATTTATGAAAACCCATTTGTCGCTTTTGGTGCTGGTATATTTTCATAATCTCTATCAAGCATTAATGATGAGTAGATAGAAATTATATATATTATATATTGTCAGGAGTGGCTCCAGTGTATGAGTGTATGTAATTGTGTCCGCACTCAGTCGGTAAGACTAGGTTTCCTTTGTATTTTCTTTCCTGCAGGTTTTCCCCAGATGGGCGGCTCATAGCTTCCTGTGGGGACGACCGTTCCGTCCGGCTCTGGGACACGTCCAGCAGACAATGCATCAACTGTTTCACTGACTATGGAGGGTAAGCCCCCCCCCCCCCAAAAAAAAATCCCAAAAATGCCTGAGTGTCCTGTAATTCTTCTTGGCCTCAATTATGACATCAGTTTTTATTTTGCTTTAATTATAGTTTGTGACAACAGTTTTGTTTGTTTAGATAAATTCAATCAAATTTTTGAGTCACATTTTTCTTTTTTGTCGAATTGTACTTTGCCGGTCTCTGAACATAATATTATTCCCCTTTTGGAATCGCACAGATACACAATGTGGTTTCAGATTTCTTACAAAACACTAAAACATCACTGAACAGAATTTAAAAAAAAGGAATTAGACATTTAATGTAAAAGCCTCAGTAAATGATCCGCCGTAGTTGTTCCTCTGTTTCTCTAACAGATGGCATCACTGTTTAATATTTACACAGTGGATTGTTCACTTGCTGCAAGTCACCGACTCCACCGAGTGTTTTTTTGTTTTTTTATGTTTTTTTGTTACAGATCAGCAACGTTTGTCGACTTCAACTCCAGCGGCACCTGCATTGCTTCCTCAGGAGCAGACAGTTCACTGAAGATCTGGGATCTGCGGACCAACAAGCTGATTCAGCATTATCAGGGTATATCGTAATATCAGAGCCATAATAATGATATATATGTACACTTTAGAAAATTAAGTTATAATCTAAAATGGTCTTGCAAATATCTCTAGCCTGTCGAAGATCCCCGCTGTGATTGTATTTCAAATTTGTCAGCTCAGGAATTAGTTTACCCACTATCCTCTCTTTTATTTTTTACTCTATCTTGTTATTGAGTGAATTGCTTTTTGTGTGTGTGTGTTTGTGGCTAATTTTTTGCTAACCTTTTTTGTGATCAGTCCACAGCGCAGGTATCAACAGCTTTTCCTTCCACCCGTCCAACAACTACCTGATCAGCGGTTCGAGTGACAGTACCGTTAAGATCCTGGACCTGCTGGAGGGACGCCTCATCTACACCCTCCATGGACACAAGGTGGCGCCACAGCTCATGGCTCAGTACAGCCCGCAGACACCGGACACCTTAGGACAGCCCATATTTAATCAGTTCCAATGTTTTTCTGGTTTAGTCACCAACGGTGTTTGTCAAGCAAAGTTTTGTTGTTCATAAACATTGTTTACTGTGTTTTTTCAGGGTGCTGTGATCACAGTAGCCTTTTCCAGGGCTGGAGATCTCTTTGCCTCAGGTGGAGCTGATGGTCAGGTCAGTCTTTCATATCTCAGTAACAAGCCTGTGTTGAATTTTAGATTATCGTTTTGCTTTCTGTCACAGAAAATGTGAGGCACTGTAGTCACGGGTGTTGTGCTGGTCCCTTCGGTTCTCCAGGTGCTGGTGTGGAAGACAAACTTTGACAGCAAATCCTACCAGCATGTCCTGCAGCAGCACAACCGGAGGTCCACCCCTGACCCCCCGCCTCACCTGTCTGACATCCACCCCAAAGCGCCCCACCTTCATCGCCCACAGCCCAAAGCCATTCAGGTCAGTTTACTTAACTCCATATTGAAATTATTCAATGAAAACTATCCATATGCACGATTTTTTGAAAATTAAATTATTAAAGGCCATGCTGGGTTTTGCATGGAATTATAACTTAATTTTTCTAATATCATAGTAATATTCAAGCTTAAGTGGTGTTTTTCTTATAAAACACAACATCATTTCCTATAAAAATGAACATATAGGAGGTCAACGAGACTTAGAATAAAATCAATAAATCACTAGAGCAAAAAAGCAGTTTTCATCACCTTAGGCGAAAGAACATCATCTGGTTGGATCAATGTTCAAACATTAAAACTATTAACATTCCTTTACTGCGCAGAGAAGAAATATAAAAAAGCAGCCCAGTCAACAGGTATTTTATTGACATTCTACTCATATCACCTGTGTGTTTGAGAACTAAAGAGATGTGTTGTAAAGATTTAAAAGGGAAAGCAGCGGCAACTGTTCTTTATCTCTACAGATCAGTCCGACAGTGGCAGACACCCGATCAGCCGACCCGCACGTCATAGAACTGGGCCAAGCTGTTCACAGCGCCATGGTAGGATGAAATACTTGATCTAGAGTCACACAGCCACAAGAAAAACAAGCTAAATCCCTAATCACACTAAGGATGTTTAATCATGTTACTGGAAAAAAACATTTAATCACAGTTTTTTGACTGAATGGCAAATTGAAATAAGTCTCTTAAGGGTAAAATAATATGTTAAAAGGGCAAATAACTTGGACTCTACAAAACAATTATACAGTGTTTACACATAATGTAATATAGCCCAGTAATAAGCTGACAGGACGCACAATGAGGGACTCGGTGGAAATCCTCACCGAAAGCAAGATAAGAGTGGAAGGTGAGTGTCACTGAAACGTCTACTCTGTTCAGTCCAGATCAGCTCCCACCTACTTCATGTTGCTGACGGGGAACAGGTTTCACTAAATTTTTCAAGTATGTTACACTATTTTTTTTCCTCCTATTGTGGCTGTACATGGCTGCAGTGAAACAGGAAGGCTCACACTTAAACGGGGGGACTCGATCCATCATTATGGAGACGGTTAATAAGTTCACAACATACTGTATAAACTGTGTGACGTTTTATTTGATTTAAACTCTGGGGAGCAATATCTAGCTGCAAGTCATCACATCACAGGAATTACATTTATTACATTTCTGCTTTTTACAGGCTGAAATGAAAAATTTGTGCCCGTAAAAATGACCCTTGTTACTGTTTATGGGACAAAGATGTGTCCAGAGTTGTGTTCATTTAAGGGGGGAGCTGAAGGCTCATGTGACCAGCAGGTGGCAGTGCAGACTGGGTCTTAGGCGATTCCATTCAGCGGCAGCAATGAAATCTCCCTCACAGGACAGCAAACCATTCATTCATCTGTCAGAGGTTTTGTGATGCCGGTGGAAGGCAACGCTGTCCACACCGTCTGTCAATGCTCTTAAATCTTTTTATCCTGGAAACAGGTCCGTCCAGCGATAGGTTCTTTCATAACACAAGATACTCTAACCACACAATTCTGTAGCTGAAACAGGAGCTGCAAAGTACAACGTGATTTACATTGACAGAAAGATTGGATTTATTTATCAGAAAATATGAAAGTAGCTCAAAGTTTTCCTTGTAGCCAAATGAAAGTTTTCACAGTCCGCTGTGTAGAAGTATAATTGGTCAGATTTTGAATTGAAACGGCGGAGTTCCTCTGGACCTCTGTGAGCTTTGATTTTTGTAAACGTTGCCTAATACGACCTCGGTTGGCCCCCGAGCGGCTCCATCGGAGCAGCAGGGGGAATGCATCCCCTGCCTCAGTACACTTTCCCCTTACAAATCTGCTCCTCCAAATGTTTTAAGTTGCCTTCTTGTATTTTCTTTTTTCTTTTGACCCAGCCACCTTGTGAATGCTATTTCATGTTTTTCAGATCGATCCTTTCAGTAGGTTTTTTTCTTTTTTCTTTTTTTAAAAAATTGTTGCTCAGGGCCCATCTGGGGTAACGCGACCATGACCTGGTCTTGAACTTGAGTGGCAAGTTTCCATTATGTTGCAATGTAAAAAAAAAAAAAAAAAAAAAAAAAAAGTCCTGGCGCTATCCGCTTACTCCATAAAAGCTGATTCTGGATAAACAGGTAGAAACATGGGATTGATGCACAGATTAAACTGGTGTTAGCGAAACAACGTGCTTTCACATAAGGTTTAGAGGTGAGGCTGCAGGGTTAAAATATCTTTGCGCTGCCATGTTAAATACTATGAAAGTGCTTGATCACCGATATGCACATGGTTACTCTAAACTACACCAGAATGTGTCCTCTCTTTCTACTAGAGTAGTTCTGTGGAATGATATTTCATTAGTAGCCCGGCACCTGAGATAACGCCTCCTCCTGAATCCATTGCCTGGATTCTGAAAACTGCATATATCAAGGCACCGATGTCGCACCACGTGCTATGGGTCCCAATTGTGGCCCCTGAGTGGTGGGAGTTGAATCAGGAGCATTTAAACCCACTGTGCCACACAAGTAATGGCCAATTACTGCCCTCTACTGTTGTAAAGAAGAACAACGGGGGAACTAAATGATTAGGTTGGGGTTCACAAAATAGAGCTTTATGAGGAAAAAAGGTCAAACTCATGTATATGTATAGCCGACTTCGGTGCATCATCCGTCCATCATGATTTAGAAATGTGAGCTGAATGTAAATATTTAGACATAAACGGTGGCAATGTGGCTCTCACTGAGCAGCCAGCCATCACTCACAGAAAAAGCTTTACACCTCTATTTGCTTATATTCACTATTCACTGTGTGACTGTCGGGACAATAAATCATAGAGAAAATGCTTAATGAATGATAAAAAAGGAAATTCGGTTAGGTGACTGGCGGGCTTTGTGATCAGTGTATTATTAAAGACTGAATAGTGAAGGAAGCATTTAATGATTCATAGTAATACTTATATTTTACGCCCAAACCCTTAGTAATGATGCACGTGAGAGTTTGTCTGTGTTTGTGTTTGTTTGTGCATATTCATAAGCAGATGCATGTGAGTTGGGGCGTATAATTTTGGGCAACATCATTTTCCCTCAGGGCTGTGACTGTTTTTATTTATTTATTTATTTGTTTGTTTATTTAGAGACTCTTAAAGTCAGGTTGTGTAAAGGTCTTTTGAGTTAACAGTACAGTTGACGGACTAATATGGGAAAATATTTTCATTTAATTGGTTTTCAGTTATGCTCTTAAAAACAACAACAAAAAGTATTTGGCTTTAATGATCTCCTTTTCCTTTTTTCTTTTTTCTTTTTTTTTTTTTAAGTCCCTGATGATAAAAGAAACACGTTGGAAAAAAAACTTAAGTCTGTACCAATTATGGCTCCTATTGGAGTGGTAGTAATTTTGGCACCCACCCTCACTTCTCTCAGCGCCCCCTTTCCCTCCTCGCCTCTGGCCACTGTGTGGGAGGGGAAAAAGCCATGAATGGACCAAGCCGAGTGGAAGTCATCTAGAGTGGGGACGGCCAAGTCAGATAAGTGGTTTTTAGGTTTCGAGGGTCTCGGTAAGCACACATGATTACAGCACAGCCATTCAGGACCTGGAATGTTTAGATGTTAACATGGAGCCCAGTAAATTTATGGAAGGGCACTAATTTTAACCCAAACATCAGATATGTGGGTTTTACCGATGCGCATCATTTCTGGTGAATTATCGAATAGAGGAAAAGCCTTAAAAGGAACCTTCTTTAAAAATATTAAATCCCTAAAAAATATAAGTAGTCGGTTGGCCTGAGCGACCGACACCCTGCCACGGTTGAGCAAATTTGGAAAATGGCGCCAAACTAAAAACGGAGAGATTTTCAGCGATTAATTTTAGATGCATAAGCTTTCTTGCTCCGAGGGTTTTTTTTTGTTTGTTTGTTTTTTTTTTTTTTGTATCACGTGTTCAAAACCTTTACGTTTACCATGTTATGAATATTTTTATGTTGTTGATGTTGTCGTTTTTGTCGTTTGACCTAAAACGG